>JAGYYN010031968.1:0-16435 GCA_021441665.1 Euplotes cf. woodruffi 2 WChen-2021 | reverse complement strand
AGAATATAGGCACCGTCAGGATGTTGATTTCGCCTTTTGATGGAATACCAGTAACAGGATGGTAACTTCCCTTTGGGTCATCGATTTTTTGGCTAAACTGGTGAAATTCTTGCACGCAGTTCGCGATGAAGGACTTTCCTTCATTTGAGACCTTTCCTGCAATCCCAGATTGGCTGCTGTAGTAGATCAGCATATCTTCACTGTTACTGTCTTCAACTATTTGATAGATCTCTTGTCGTCGGTGGTCTCACATATAAAGGTTGATCCGTTCAACTTTGTAAAAGTCAGGTGCTAAAGTCTGAACGTGGTAAATAAACTCCTTGACGCTAAGAGCCATGAGGGACTGGTCGACAAGTTCACTCATTTTCCAGTTTTTATTTTCGATTGCTCGCTTCATCACAATAGCATCGTCGATCTTGAAATTAGCTTTGATGAGGCAGGAGCATATCATCCCCATGGTTTCGTCTTTATTTATCAAACGCCTTCTTTTCTTTATTTACGTTTTTATTCGCGAAGATTATACAGCCGATTGATTCATACTGTTTATCGGTAATAGGGACGTACATCAGGTTGTAGCCAGTAATATTGAGGTTCTTTAATAAAAATAGCGAGAATGAGTCTTTAAACTTCTCGCTGATTGTCACAGGGGCTTCGGTTCGAGTCATCTTCGCCATAAACTTGTCTTTTATATCGATATTTCGACTTCTCGAAAGTCTTCAACGGTCTGCGTGTCCTGGATGAACCCACTATATGATAGTTATACAAAGCAACATATCTAGCGTACCAGTAACTGTGCGAGGCAAAGTTGTGTTGGAGAATCACACAAGTATCCACCTTCATGATATATTTGATTCATTCGATTAGGAACTTGTATTTTTCAGGGTTCACCTAAAGCTTTATTTGTGGGTATTACTCCAATTTTATTCTTCATCCACGAATCGTTTTCTTTTTGGTATTCAGTCGTCTTGGAAAGCGTTGAATAAATGAAGTACTGCAGCTCTTCAGCTTGGGCTGAAGCATCAAATGCTATAAGTCGATTTAAGCTTCAACTGTCGATAAATATCACTAAATATGTGGTTTTAGCAGAAAGCAGTTATCTTACAAGCAATCTCATTGACTTTTTTGCTTGAAACCTCTTCGACTACGCTTTTGTCTTTATTTAGTTTTAGCTTCGGTGGAGTCAATAAGTCTGTCTTTCTCTTTGAGCTGTTTATTTGAGTGAAATATTCTCTTCAAGCAGGAGCTTTATTTTGGTTTCTTTATTTCTTATTGTCTTTCTTGAGATATTTGATCATCTGCTGCAGTTTTTCAACGTGGTACTGGATGTCATTATTAAACAGCTCAGCGTTGTCTTCAAGCGTTATCGTCGGCTGAGAGTTGTTCCTCTTATTTTTAACTCTTTTACTCGTATTGATGCTCTCAGGGACCACATTCGCCACTGAAGTATTAATTTTCGTCAGTCTGGCTCCAAAATTGTAAACTGCAGGTTCGAAGATTTTTTCTTTATTAGAGACAAGCGTGAGGTTTGTTGGAGTCTCGAACTCATGTTGCTATGTGCACGATTACGAGGCGGTGACTTACCCGCAAAAATGTTTTATTATTCTGCGTCGTATCTAAGTTAATATTCAATATCTTGGAGATCTAAAATATCAATATGAGGACAAGCACATTCGTGTGCATAATTTTATTTGGCTGTTTAAAGATATATCTCTACCTCATGTTGGTCTTTTATAAGAAACTCTCCTTCAAGCTCTTTGTTTAAGTTGTAGTGATTTTGAGCCTTGATTTTACTCTCGATTTCATATAGCATTTCTGCCTTTAGCGGAGATAATTTCTTCATCGACTGGTTCTTGTTCTTTTGTAGCTTAGCCTTGCTATTTGTCTACCAAGGCATAACCAATTTGAAATTAGTATTAATTAACCAACCGGAATTAGTTTTAACTTTGATGAATAAAATCCTCAAATATTTGATTCGCGATGATAGGTTGAATTTAATTATCAAAATACAAAAATTATCTACTGGCAAAGAAATACGGTTAGTTCTTGCGAAAGTAAAATTGATTAATAAAATTGGATCTATCTGACCAACTTGAATTACGTAGTGTAACCTCATTGTATCCAGATAGCTTTGGAGTAATAAACTTGATGTTGTCCCATCTTAACGGAGATAAATGCTTTGTTTTATATAGCGGCTGATGCTTAATTCAAATGTTTTCTAAATTCGTAAGTCTTTTCTTCATTCTTCTATCTGTATTCATTTTAATATTTTATTATTAATCATCAAAATATAACGATTTGTAAATGTAAATTTCCTATTAAGCTTTTTATCATTCTTATTTCATGAAAGGATTGAAAAGTTCATAATTAAAGAAATTGTTCATATCAAACTCGAAAATGATGTCATCTTTGAAATTTAGTTAGAATACGAGGGCTGAGGGTTGTCTCGCCACCAAATCGTATTTAACTAGCTTATCCTGCAGCACTGCGGCATTTTGCTAATAACACACTTATTTGTACATATTGTGAAATAGTGTTAGTTAATATTTATCGTAATTAACCTCAAAAATATTTTCAGGTCTATAAATCTAATAATTTTGCATTTGTACTGTATATCCGCATCCAAATGCAATAAGCTTGCATTAATTGCGGTGGAGGCGTAAATATTGAATGCTCATTGCTGCCATGTGGGTTTTGGCTAACTCTGTAAATATCATGAAAGTGTGCAGTGCGTAAAAACCCTAGTCTACTTGACAGCCACAAAAAATAGCTTTCAAGCCGCGAAGAGGAAAAAGTCAATCACAAACCAAAATAAAGACTAATACGCACATGACGAGAAGAAAGGTTAAGAGTCCAATTGATTTAATGTATCGATTATGCATAGCGGCTGGCTAGCTGTCCTTCTTGCTCTCTTCTACGCATGCTTCTGCATATGAGCCTAAAAATACGGTCATTTGATATTTATTTCAACTAATTTTCATGGTTGAAGTTTTTATGAAAATGCGTAAAATTCTTAGCAAAATTCTATCTTGGCTCGGCCGCATATTTCTAGACAAACGATAATTTTTGTGACTGATTTACGCAGATTTAAGACTTTAGCAATTGAATTAAAAAGGATTGGAATAGGTAATTATTAGTAAAGTATACTTAAGCAATCTTTTATATGTCCATAAGAGGCAAATCAGAATTAAAGCTGAGCAAAAATAACTTAATACCGATCAATTTATATTCACTAATAGGCATCTTATTGATTAAAAATAACTTTGGTGATTAGTTTCAAGATTTCAGGATTATTTAAATAAAATTGCTCAGTTTTTTTAGTACAAACTGCTGTTTTTTATCTAATAATTTGCACGAATTAAAATGAGAAAATAATAATTTTAAGCTATCTGTTATTATAAATAAAAGTATGTTAATTGATACATAAAGACAATAAATTTTTGAAATCTTATTAAAAAAATTATATCGATCTTTAAGGATCTTTTTGTCGAGTAAATAAATAACATTCTGAAATTAATTTAAAATTCGCGATAAAAAATAAGGACTACAAAAAAACCATTTATTAAGACTTCAAAAAAGTACAGTATAAAGTATTAACAAAATTGCAGATTTTTATGCTTTTGAGTAAAAATCAAAAAAACTAACTTAAAATAAAAAATAAGTCAAAATATGAATTTTCATACTGTAACTAGTCGATTAGCATTTAACCTAAAGTTTTGAATAAATTTATCTACGGGTGATGAAATCTCTATCATCTAGCTATTACTGATGGCTCGTCCTTACCTTGAGATTGTATCGTTCAGTGAATCCTTTACTGCACAAGGTGCACTTGAACCTCTTCCTGTCCTTGAGTTTAGTGACCAAATGGCGTCTGTTGTGCTTTTTGAGATTGCACTTCTGCGTGAAGGACCTGTGGCAGTGCTCGCACCTAAAGGGTCTTATGTTCTCGTGCATCCGGACGTGGTCCAGGATGCTCCAGCCCTTGTTGAAGTGCTTTCCGCAGCCCTCGTACCCGCAGATGTAGTAGTACCGAGGCTTGTTGGTGGTCTGGTCGACGACCCTAATGCGTTGGTACTGGTAAGGCTTCAAGAGCTCGTGGTACATTTCCTCTTTGCTCAGTAAATAATTGCTTTCTGTGTTGCTGTACATCAATTTTAGATTGATTGGTGAATTATTACACGAAACAGCAGAGATGCAATAGTCTTCGTAGATGCAGGCTTAGGCTATCACGGTCGCTCTTTAGTCACGATTATTACTAGAGGAGTAATATTTTAATTCGTGTTTTTATAGATCAAATTTAATTAGTAAAATTAGCTATTTGGATCTGGATTTGTGCTGAGTTTATACGAAAATAATGCAACTGAGAAGTTTAGTTGGGGATACTGAAAATAAGAGAAAGCAAGGTTATATTGGAATATAGGAATTGATGAAAAGGTAAAGTTTTTGATAAAGTGCGTAAAAACTGATATTGAAAAGTTACATTTTTATTGGAGATTTGGGGATGATAATCGGATTATTTTTAGTATACTTTTAGGATGCGCTGAGTTTATTTGGACTCGTTTTATTTATAGTGTTTATTCACTTTTATTTTTCGTATTTAAATATAAAAATTTCAATTTTCATTTTGCTTACTTTTTTTGCATTTTTATTTAAAATTTGTTTTAGTTAAATAAGCAATTTAAAAAATATGAAAAATTTTAACTTAAAAATTGATGAAATTCATGCTCACTCGTCTATGAATATTTTCAGCTTAAACTATATCTGTCTTACATAATGTTTTTAATCTAATTCTATTGATTTTATGATTTTTACCAACATTCAAAGGTGCTTTCAAAAGTTACGATTTTTCATGGACACACCTATTAATTTGAAACAAATTTTTCATATAAGCCATAACTTAAAAATACTTTAATCGATATCGAACCTCGTCTTATTAAATCTCAGCAAGAGTGAAAATTAAACCCTGATCTATATAATCCACCATCTACCAAGACCACCCAGCTCCATTTCTATTTCAATTTCTCATATACACTCTAAACTATTCTCCCTTTCCGATCTAGGCTGATCTCTTTATCAGTGACCAGTTTTCATATTTTCTCAAAGGCATAAAATCATATAATTTTAGCTACTGAAGCAAATAAAAATGCATAAATCTTAGACAGCTTGGCTATCATATTCCCAAAAGCTATGAAAGTGTGCTTACAGTTGATTTCGTATTAAATCCTCTCGGTTGCACTCATCTTCTTCACATATTGCACTTCTACACCATCAGAGGTTACTTTCAATCTTAATTTTATTTTACAGCTGATAGCTATAAGATCTCAGCATGCGAGGATGCTGTTGTTCTTCACATAGCAGTGAAGAATTTCAATCAGCATGCTGAGTTTAATTCGATAAAAATTAGAAATTATTAAGCCCAGCTGCTGCGAAGCGGTAAACCTCAGTATACGAGGCTGTTTTAGTCATGATAGTCAACCTGAAACTGAATTACCTTTGCGATGACTCTATTTCGTGCTTATCCTCCTCTGATCTGTCTGACTCCTGGACTAGTTCGGTCTCAGTCCTGCTTAATGCCTCTGAATCATGATATTTTAGATAAATTGTATTAGGAATTTTATTAAAAAACATATGAAATTTGGAGATTTTGGATACGAAATCGATCAATTTTAGATGATAAAAATCGTAGTTTTTACAGAAACAGCTAAAGACTCGATTTTTATGATTTTACTTGTACTCGATCTCGTTTAAGACACCGTTTAAATAGTAGAATACTTCTGAGGATTTTTAGTGAAGGTCATGGAAATTTACTAAATCAGCTGAAGTTTGAAATGACTTTATTTCGATTAAAAATATCGGATTTTATCAACTCTTAGTTTACTTTTATTGCTGTGATATCTTCAAATATAGAGGTAGTATTGAACTGTGCTGCTAAGATATGAATTGATCGTTATTTAAGCACAAATAAGCAAAATAAATAATATTTTAAGTCATATTAAATTTCGATGCAAAATTAACTTACGATCCTGGTTGAATCCAGCGATTTCAGCTGCTGGATTGTATCCTTGTATGTTATTGTTATTGTAAGCATCCATCTGATTTAAATCGTCTTTTAAGAGTGCATCAGAATCAATATTTCAGTAGCAAAATTTAGAGACATTTTTGATAGCTTCAAAATAGTGATTCTGGAGCTCTGCTTTAGAGTAATCTAAGTCTGCTAGATTTCTATAATAAAAAGAGTATTTTAAATCAGTCAGCATTGAGGTTTGACAACATAACGTGCTTTAATTAATATTGATTTATAGAAGAAGGCTAGGTTAAGCCTTTTTGTCTTGGCTAATTTTACTGGATTATCTCAAATCCAACTAATCGGGTTTTTTACGCATTTATAAAAATCAAAAATGCAGGAAAATTCGCGAGTATGATAAATTTAATTATTTAAAGTAACTTAAAGTATGCTTATCATGACAAATGCGAAATCTTTACGAGCATTTTGATCGAACGACAAGACAATTAGCCACGATTATTTTTGAATGAAAAGTTTCATAAAATCCTTCGGCTTCTTCTGATTTACTTCCTCATAAGGCAAGATAGAAGCCATAAACACAGAAATAAAGTATTCATAGGACATATTGTAAATATTTAAAACTCACAAGTCCTCAGTCTCTTCACTAAAAAATATTTCGGTGATAAGTAAATATGAATTTCTGGTCAAAAACGATTATTGTGTTGTAAAATTATGCAAAATGGCTACGGCTGTTGGGTTTCAAGAGCAAGCATCATTTCAAGCTCCACCTCACGATTAATACCAATTTGCTGATTATAATCATAAGTCTTCTCTGGCTCTACTATTATTTACCCTGTGTTTCAAATTGACATATAAAAGTACGTTAAAATAAGTTACTCCATAATTATAGTTTTTATCTATTTGGTCATACAAAACTCAATTGAGGTTATTGTGATTAATAATTATCAATCAATGCGTATTACTGCGATTCACTGCATTTAGTAAGTTTAGCAAGTGATGGTATACTTTTGTACTAGTCGGGATTAATAAACCATTATTCAGAAATTTCAAATGATGCTTTCGAATTCACCTTATTTTAGCTATTGCAATACTAAATTTTACCTCGTGTAAGCTCAGCTATTTCGGCTCATTGAAGCTGACAGTTGGTTTATTGCTGAATAAGCCTCTTCTGCTGTCTATATTTCGGTTACATTTAGAGAGATGATTATTTTTTAAAACGAGTTTCTAAAACTTCATATCGTTATCAATAAAATTAAATAAACTGCAACTGTGACTGTCGCTTATCATTTGTCTTTTTCAAATTGTATATAAAACTAGCACAACTGCAGTACAAAAAAGAAGATGAGGGAAGGAGAGGCTAATAAAACAGCGATTTTAGACTTCATAGTCAGCGCAAAGTTTCTTATGACAAATGGTATTCATCTTGTCTTAAGGAAAGTGTATAAAAACTCTAAAATTATCTACTCGACTTACTCTTCCTCCGCTGTAAGGATACTGAGCCTCGTTAAAGACTTGAGTCTGACTCTGATGTCCAATCGTGTTGAAACGTTCTGGGATTGGAAGCTGAATCTTCTTCGTGGAGTATATAGGAACGCAATTGTATCCTACATTGAAGATTGGTTATTTTTGATTCATGGATTAGGCGAAGATTAGACATTTTAAAACTAATTCTTACCCTCATCGCGCATTATCACTGGAACTAAAATGTACTGCGTGTTAAATTGACTGATACTCATCTGTCTGATTTCTAAAATCGTGATTAGACGATTCACGATGAAGCGATCGATGACTTATTTGCATGGCTTAATACAACATAAAACAGTTATATAAAGGAAATATTTAGTGAATTTTTAGCGATATCACTGCATATCGAGACATCTGCGTATAGAAATAACCTATTAATCATAAGGCTGATTCAGAACAAGCATAAACGAGGTAAATGCAAATAGCAACGTCATATTGAGCAGTACTAACATAGAGATAAAATTTGACAGACAAGTAATTGCCAATTGTAGTATCTATAAGCCTTCATATGCGAGATTAATAAATTAAGAGGTCATGCCAAACTTGCAATAATACATTGTGTGTAGTCAAAATATATTAAGAACACCAACTTGGATTCATTTAAATATCGTAATCAAGATTTTTACTCAATTGTAAAATTCTACAATAGAAATATACGAATTTAAATAATAAAATTGTATGTCTTTAGAATAGTTACTTTAGATAAATCAAAATACATGGTTTTTAAAAGTGGCCATATGAATTTGTATAGTAAAAATATTCATATTTATAGTCAAACTGAGTATTAGTTTTACTAAATGAAGCAGAAGCAAGAGTTATTTATGATTTAAAGACTAAATATTTTAGTTTTAAGCTGTATTGATAGTTGCTTGTAAATTAAAGCATTAAGTACAATACCTCACTTGCTTTTTGCAAGTGATACAAACCAAGTACACCAATATTGTGATTAAAAAGTGATGAAGGTAGCAAGTCATCATTAGTCAAAAATATAGTTAATAATCATCACATTTAAGCAAATGATCGAGATCAAGCTCCTCGTAAAATTGTCAGAATAAGGCAGCATGACAATAAAAATAAGACCAACACTTACTTATTTTTAAATTAATTATATTTTGATTGATTTTTTTTCAATACATTAAATAACGATTATTAAAAATTCATTATCAGTGTAAAAAATCGTAAACCCCTCAACGTGACAAGTGAAGAGTAAGCAATGAAAATTGTAGATATACATTTAATTTTTCATCATGTCGAGACATCAAAGAGGTAAGCCCAATAAAAATTCACCTGCATTATACTGCGGCTTCAGTATTCAAAATGGCATCGTCCATTTCGAACTCAATTATCGGTGGCTGTTAAATGAAGGCACTGAGCAGGCGCAGGATTATTGTTGCTTTGAGGATACTATTCGTTGCTGTTTAGAATCATTATCCAGGACCATCGCCCAAAAAGAATACAAATTCCATAAGGATAAAAACTCTTGTGATATGAGCACGCTTTTAAAAGAACAGTACCGCTACTACAACCAAAAGTAAGCGCTAGTGGAGTGGAAATCTAAATATGTCGCAGTTTAGCTGTTTTATTCAAATAACTAAGAATTTACTGTGGATTCATTATGCAGAATTACTGAGCTAGTGAGTTTAGTTTCAACTACACTTGCGAGGAGAAATTAGTCGATAACTGAGTACGGGATAGGAAGCGCAGCACAATCGTACTGCAATCACAGCAATCCTGTGTCTTTTTAGTTAATTTATCGACTTTGAAATCGAGCATATCATTTTTAAATTTCAAATAAAGAAGAGCGGTTTTTATTAAGTCCACAGTATACTTCAATTTTTCAAATCTATTCAGCACAGCGATTTTAAAGTGTCAAATCGGAGTTAAAAATTGCATCCGACTTGGTAATAATTTCATACGTCATGTTTTATTTTTAATTTGACGTAACGGTTAATTTTTTAAATAAAAATCAATAAGAAAACAAACTGCTTTTAAATATCCAGCTTGTTAAACCTACGAAATTTGTGTAGAGGGGAAAGCAGCCAGAACATCGAAAGTGATAATCGACAAAGACACGTAGGTTTACAAAGCAAGGCGAAAGAGCACACTTCTTCTCGAAAACAGTCTTGAAATAACGAATACTCGTCGTTTATTTTGTCAAAGCAGTTAGTCGAAAAAGGAAAGGAAAAGTACATACCAAATGTAAGTGACTTAGTGAATTTGGTAAATAATTACGCATTATACTGGATTTTCAAATCTTAGATATTAAGTGTTCTTTTAAGAAATGCCATATCGAAAATATCAGCGAAATTGAATTGTAAAAATACATGCTTTGCCATTTTCATGCTAAATTTAGTAATTAAAATGACACTATAAAATGATGACTCTATTTGTGTTTATCAAAACTTCCAGTGACTTGATGATTTAAACTTGATAATTAATGAATGTAGGAAGTCGAGCATACGATAAATCAAGATTTGAATACGAAGTACATCAAGAATAGAGGGAAGTAAACTTTCAATCAACTTCCCTCAGTCAACACACGCAAGGACAAACTCGAAAATTAACGATACAGCGAATCAGATTCGTCAGAAGCTTCAGAAATAACGACTCGAGCAACATTTGGGGAGTTATGAATATCTCAAGTGAAGCGAATACTCCTAATTTTAATAAATTGGTAAGCTTTGCGCTCTGACTTGATATCTTCACACTATCGCTTCGGCTGTTAAATGCATTTTTTAAATCATCATGTTTCTTTGAAGAATAGAATCATAAGTTTTTGTTCGAACAACAAAAAGTAATTTTAATAAGATGCAATCTTATAATGAAATTTACAATTTGAGAGAAAGACCCTTCATCGACTATCAAAAGCAATATGAGCCAAAGCTGCAGATCTAATGAGTTTTTTTAGGAACGGTTCCAGTCATTTAAAGCCAAAGATTCAGATGCTATATTTGCCTCTTATAAAGCAGAAGATATCATCTGCACTCCAAATGAAATATCGAATCACAAGAACATCGAAAAGACCAAGAAGCTTAATTTATAAAGCAGAAGACATCGAGTAAGCGGAGGCTAAACCACAAGAGGAAGTCTTACAAGCAGAGACCTTCTAAAGACAGTATTTTTGAGTAAGCTTATATTGTAATAAACGACTGAATGCAATCAGTTTTGCGAACTATTTCTATCAACTATGCAAAGACTAATTTAGATCCAATAATCAATCTTAGATCTTGGTAGTTAAAATAGCATTCTCAGCTGCATTTTAGCAAAGCAATCTAATTCTTTGAGTAATTCAACTCCTAGCCAGAATAATACAGTTAACGATTTTAATTTAGTCGGTTATGTCAGTCAAAGTCAAATCCTAACGGTAAGAATTCTAGTTTTCAAAGCAGTTACTAGACACATACCAAACATCAAATTTTTTATTACGATTGCAAAATATCACTAAAAAGCTTATCTAGAGAGCAAGTCGAATCATAGAAGAACGAACTCGAACTACTACGGCTCCATGCATGACAAGGAGAACAGTTTCCTTCGAAAAAGTGGAATTGCAGTAAATATTAAATCTACCTTCACATCTGACATTGATTAGGAGACAGAGATCTCACACAAGCAGCAGGCTGAGAGATCACAGAGCTATGCGAGGAAGCCTCAGACTATTAAATTCAACAACTTAGTGTGAGAATTGCATATTCGCCAAACTTTACATCTTAGCTAAAAAATTAATTTAGTGCTGAAGTCTGAGACCAAAGCATTATCAGCCAGAAGAAAGGAAAGATCGGAGTCAATGGCAAAAACACATGCTTTCACAGCACCAGATGAAGCGCGATTATAGATAAAATCCTCGAAAGCGAACCCCGAGACGACGGACATCGGCTGATTGATAAAACAAATAAGCTCAAAAATCAAGCCCCGTACTCTCTGCATGCAGTGAAGAGCATTGAGCAGGAACTGGAGAAGAAGATCATGCAGAAGTACGCGAAGATGCGGTCAGAGTCACAAGACCCAAAGGTGACTCCCCGAAATAAACAGCAAGAGACTGAAAATAATGGTATTTGCTTTGAATACATCGATGATGAGTTTTAACCGATTCAGTTGTACATGTTTATAATCTAATAAACTTCAATACTAATCACTAGTTCGCGTACTCATGCTGTCTCCGCAGCCTTAATCGATGCGGATTAGCAGAGATGCAGTTTAGGTAGTTATGTCCGACCGCTGTTGGAGGTAGATTGTCGAGCGAGCTGTGTTAGAAATATTTAAATACGCAAGACTAGCTTTTTTAATGAACTTATTATGTGATTAACTTTACAATATCAACAATATATTAAATTTTCAATTTTCACTTTTTTACTTGCACATTGAAAGAAACCGATGTCGCTTTTGATGTTAACAATCTTAAAGCATTATTTATATTGGTGTCTAAATTTTGATAACTCAGGGTTTCTGTGAAACACAGGAGTAAACTGCCGAAATGGATTGCATTTGTTACTCGTTTGAACCCGAAAATTAATGTCAGACTTTTTGATTTTGAATACTGGAACTTTCTTCGGAAGGTCTTCTGTCCTTCTGCATTATTTAGTTAAAAATTTAGCTTTACCTGATTCTCTTTATCAACTCCTTGAAGTTAATCTTTATTGTGACTTGAGCTTAGTCATGTGGTCTAAAGTAAGTTTTAAAATATTTTGACAGGCTAAAATCCCGATGTTTGCTTTCTTAATCAAATATAAATTTTATAAGTAACTAAATTTGCGAAATGCCAGTTTCTTATTAATATTCCACAATCCATAAAACCAAGAGTCAAACTGACCATAGACATAGTGGACATCTTCGAAGCATTCATTAAGATGTGAGTCGAGAGCAAGCATCTTGGACTCAATATCGACTTTAAACTTCCTATTGCGGTGGTACTTGGTCTTATTCTCAATAATCGACCGATCTGCCAAAATCAGTGCAATTTTTTCTATAAATCATCAAAACCGATTACCTTTGCTGAGGTACCTCTCATCATGGACTTCAGCTTGGTTCTGTGCGTTGACCTGGCTCTTGTTCATCTTCCAGCTGACTTCCTTCTGCTTTCTGCTGAACCGAGAGCCTTGAAGCCGCAGAAGCTTGCTCGGCGATGAAAGAATCGGCACAAGGGGCGCTTGTATTTTCTGGGGAGACCAGAGCTGCCTTGATACTGGTGAAATCCACCGGTTCATTTTGATTTTGATTTATTGTTAATAATTTCAGTCTTAATTAATTTAAAATTAAGATAAACATAATGCGAAATATTATACGTGTATATTGAGATCGGATTATATACGGGTCTTTATGATGTAAAAATTGACTCATTTTACTGTGTTTTTAATACGACTCAAAATTACATTTGTTAATGGCTTTTTAAAGGTAATTTTTTGATACTTAATTGAGTCAATAATACTGCAGGTATGAGTGAAGTGCTGATGGGGAAGGATTTTGTGAAGAGAATTGGTCAAGATTGAATATTGCAGTGTTTGTTAGGAAAGATCGGGAGAGTTTGTGATAAACAAGTTTTTTAGATTTTTTAATTAGCTTGTGTATATGGTTAATTTAGATTTATTCTTTGGTAATGTAAATCTTGAGACTTGTCTGCATTGGGATTATAGTTAGGAAAAAAATGAAATAACTGTTAAAAACTATTATTCCTTTAAGCTATTTAAATTTTAAACTACTGTATTAAATTCTCCCGCACTTGAAATGGAAGATAATCGAAGTAAAAACAGAATCAAAGAATTCATGAATATCCAGATTAGAGATCCGACCAAGATATGTGAAGAATTCCACATTGGTTTAAGAAAGAAAAGGTTTATTGGTAAGTTTTACCAATCATCATAAAATCATCATTACTTTTCAACTATCTGCTAAATTTCAAACTACTGAAATTATACAATTACAATAGAGAGGTCGAATAAATAAAAGAGGAATAAAAATACTGAAATCAGCTATTTTCTTTAATGATAATATGACTAATAACTACGAATGCCCTGAGATCAAGAATATCAACTCGAATTTATCTCCCGACAACATAAAGCATGGCATTTCGCCTGAATTAAGGCAAGAATACGGCTCTGATGCGTACCTATTCTCTCAAGAAGCGAAATCAGGAGAGTACTCGATACTTACAGTTGCTTGTGATAGTCTCATTCACATGACAAAGAATTACTTTGAGAGTGGCAATCCAACCGAGACTCAGATAAACGATTTGTATAGCGGATTGCTTCGACTTGCACTAATCACTACAGATTTTACTAATGTTAAAATCGATGTGGTTGAGGACTACATTCCAGGGTTAATAAAGATGCTGAACTTATTTTGAAAGTACCCGAGCCACTTGAAGTACCTGCTCACAATACTCATTAACTTCTCGACTGTTGATGGTATCGAAAGCGACTTCATTTACCCGAAGTACGGCTTTGTCGACTATATTCAAGAGATACTCACAGAGCACCCGTATTCACAAGACTCTTCAGGTATCATCGAGGGGATATTCTGGCTTTGGGGAAACCTTATCGCTGAGTCGAAGAAAGCAAGATCTATCTTTTTTGAGAACAAATTCACATCGTATATTGCATTTTTGCTTTCAAATAAAGAAGTTAAATTGAACTCGTCTACTGTTAAAATCATTACGCAAGTGATTTCGTGATGAGTCTGCAAAAAGATCGACTTTGCTGAATCTAAATATCTAACTGTTTTGATCGAAGAACTCGAAGCTTTGCTATACACAAAATACAGTTCTGAAGCTGTGTATATAATAAAGCAGCTTTACGACTACCTCCACCCGCTGTCGAATGAAGTCATGAAGAAGGTTGTTGTTTTATTCCCAAAATTAAGCTCAAAAGGCCAAAAACATTGCCTGCTGCTAATTTGAAAAATGCTTGCGGGTTCACCTGAATCTCTTTCATTTTTAGTTGAAAATGAAGTCTGCGAAGTGGTGCAAGACGCCATGATGGACTCCACCAAGAACCTCGACACAGAAGTATGAATGTGTCTGTTCAATCTGTCCTTAGCGCCACTCGAAGACTTAATAAAAATTGAAGAGACTGGAACATTTTCGCTTTTACTAAGGTTCCTTCAGTCTCAAGTATGAACGACCAAGGTGCTGAGTCTCAAGTGAATAATAAACATCTTAAAAACAGCCGATCTGCAGCTGTGAAGGGAGCTGTTAGACAAAGGCTTTCTTAAAGAGATCAAAGCGTCAGTCGGGGTGTTGAACCACCACGAAACAAACTACTGGGCGTTATGCGCTATTTATGAGTTCCTTTCTAAAGACAGCGAAGACCAGGCCTTCGCAGCTGAGTTCCAGGATTACGGAGGAATCGAGGCCATCGAGAGCATCCAGAATATTTGTCCGACGGACCAGCACAATAAGATCATTGGCATTCTTACGCGGTTTTACTGAACCGATGAAGAGGCTGAAGTCGTCGATATAGTTTGATAATCACTACGCAAAGACTTTCAATAAATTGTAGTAATTTATTTGTGAAAAGAGAAAATTTAGGCTGGGAAATCGGAGAAATAGCGGATTTTAAGAGGAATAAAATCGTGTATTTCTGCTTGGGATGCGCAGAGAGGAATGTAAATATAAAGTAAATGAATAATTTATAAAAATAGAATATTTGTAAGATGGAAGAGAGTGTGAAGAAGCTGTTGGATGCTGAGAAGAGAGCTAACGAGATTGTTGAGAAGGCACTTTCTGAAAAGCAAAATAAAATGGTTGAAGCTAAGATGGAAGCCGAGAAGGAGATTTCGAGGTATTGCAGATAGATATAATATGATTTGCTGAGTTTATTGATTTCTGCAGGAGATGAGGTTTAAAATGGGTATATGTGGCTTTTTTAGCTGATTTTTGAGATTAATATGAGTAATGTTTTATAGATATAAAGATGAACAAGAAGCTGAGTTTGAAATTGAAAGAGAAGAACAACATAAAATTATTAGCGAGCTTGGACATCTTGGTAACAACATTATTTTATTTAGATTTGATTAGCTAAGAATCACAAATCTGCATATCTTCAATATTTAAAACTCCTGCTAAATATTCTTACTTACTCTAAAGTATGCCCCTGGCTTATGAAAAATACCTATCTTATAAAATGTTGGAATTCACCAACCTATTCTAAATAAATTTGCCCAATCTCAAATTACTGAATCTCACAATTGCGGGTAGATGAGGAAGTACAAAGCGAAATCAAAAGAATCCAGTCAGAATTCGATAATAACAAAAAAGACGCTATTAATTACCTTCTCGAGTGTGTTAAAAGGGTCCATCTGCAACCACCAAGAGGACTCAGAGATGACTTTGAAGGGTTCGGGCTCTAACAATCTTGTTTCAATAATTACAGTCAATTATTGCTGCCTTATAACACCAATCCGCATCGGTAGTAAAATTAATACAATCCCATTACCAATTAATTAAATCTGATCTCAAATCAGCAAGTGCATTCCCCAAACCGTGTGCATTACTCTTCACATGAACTTGACTTTCACTGAGGTCACAAATCAAGCGTCATCTGGTGTATAATACAAGCCTTGCGTATGTTCCCTCTCAAAATCGGGGATGTGGTTGAAACTTAACTTACTAAAGAATACTACTGACCTAATCCATATATAAATGGATCATCAAGGTGTCTGCTTTTCTCCACTTTCTTCGGGTCCAGGTTAAGGTTAAGATAGTACTTGTCGCTTTGCTTCCTCGAATCGAACGAACTGTTCATCCGCTTGTTATTCATTACGAAGTCTGAACTGTCCCCGTAGAATGCGTTATTTCTGCTCACTATCAACAGTAAAATTAGAAATTGCTTTGTGTTGGAAGTTAAAATTGGGTGCAAAATTAATCATGATTTTGCTGAGATTATTTACTTACAAGTA
>JAGYYN010031963.1:0-11214 GCA_021441665.1 Euplotes cf. woodruffi 2 WChen-2021 | reverse complement strand
CGTTCTCAATGCTTGGACCAGATGATGTCGTTGACGCTATCAAAGAAGGTGCAGCTAGTGTTCCTGAGAAAGTTCAAATATTTAGCTTTAATATCTTGATGTTTTAAAATTACAATTTTAACAGAGAAAATAACTTTTGAACACCAAGCTGAGTTTAAAATAAAATTACTTCGACCGAATGGAAAAGATGATTGACAATGTAATATATTTTTATCTCTTAACCTTGTAATTCGGTTTGTAGAATGTATTTTTGCCGACATCGTGGTCGTAGCTGCCTGGGCCAGGAACATACTTGGTCCTGTTGGCCATGACATCAGTCATTCACGGGATCTTATAGAGACCGAACTTAAACATTCTCTTCATATCCTGTGTTTTCTTGAAGGAGTCAAGCGGATTGTAAGTTGTCGCTATAGCATTGAGTATTAATAGTCTTACGTGAAGTGCCACCATCTTTCTTCACTATTTTTGTGTCTCTGGTCTTGGAGTAGTGCTTGAAGTTAGGGGATCCTGCTTTAGGAAACACTAAGCCAAACTTAGCATCGAAGCTAAGAGGGTTCTCTTCACCTTTTCAGACAGCCTCGTCGATGAAACCGAGCTCTCTTGTGCCAGTCGGTAATGGGTCTTTATACTTTTTCTTAACGGGGCTGGGATTGTATTCTCCTGGGCCTGGAGTTCTTGGGCTTTGCTTGATGGCCAGTTCAGAGTAGGTTATCCTAGCGAGCTTGCTGAACTGCAGCCTCTTGTTCTTCCTAATCCACTCGTCTTGAGTCTGGTATTTATCAGGCGAAGGCAGAAAATCTTTCGACTTTGTATATTTGTCAATAAAATTTTTATTTTGGAGACGGTAAGAACTTCGCAAGTTTAACGTTATCTTTTATAAACGGTATTCTCGGAGGATTGTAATCAGCTATCCCGAAGATTGCCTTTTTATTTGGCAACATCATAGAGTGGTTGTCAATGCTTTTATTTCTCATAGTTTCCGAGCGATTAGAAAAGGTAATCGAAGTTCCGTTTAGAGAATCTATCCTTGCGGTATTAAAATTATCAGTAGTCATTCGAAGTTTGTTCGGACCCATGTTTCTATGAATATCGTTTGAGCATTGTGAAGTCGATCTTTTCTCTAAATGATTGTGAATATATGAATAATTGTAATCTTAAAGAACTTAAATTCGAGAATTATGAATAAGTCCTTGATCGTGTTTGATGTAATTTTATTAAACTTCAGATTTTCAAATATTATTATCAGTTAAGTATATTTTAAGTTTCCCAATTTACTAAGAGAATATCAATTAACAAGGAGGAGTCTGAAGTACCTCTTTGGAACCGATTCGGCTTGAAGTTCATCTTATTCGTGCTGGACATATCTGATTTACTGATCAGCTGGTCTTGAATATTGATGACATTCATTCTCGGGCTGACGCTTTGATTTAAATCTGTGGTCTCAGTGTAAGGCCTCATCTTGTTTTATTTATGAATTGTAATAACTCAACTTAATTTTATTTATTTTCACCCTGCATTTAATACTTTAGAAAGATATAAGATCAAAATTAATTCGCTGAGATGTGGCTTCATAGTTTGCTTTGAGCAGTGCAGCTCACCGTATGATTCGGTGGATTAGTAATCATCGAATTCAGGAAGGCCTTCAGTCCTGATTAGGTTTCCGTTGTCATCGAAGTACAGCAGTTCTTCAGTCACATGTGCGACGTAGTCTTCGTCTTCTTCTGGAGGTTTTGAAACTCGATATCTACAGATGTAAGTTTAGATAACTCCGCTTGGTTTAAAGATCAAAATAATTAAAGTGGGGGTAGAAATTGCTGCGTACTCTATGATGTCCTTTAGGACGGACTCGACATTCGAGATTTCGTCTGGGTCTTCTTTGACGTCCTTTTTATATCTGACGTTCTTTATGTTTTTGGAACCAGGAGTCAGCCCGTCTCTCATCATGTAATCGTATGTCGGGTCTGAGTCGTTGTCAACAATAAAACTATGTTTAAGTTGAAGATAGAAAAATAGATTTAGGTCATTCGGAAAATATTTACCTTGGAATTCTAAATGTATTTGAATTTGTATTAGATTTCAGAGAAAAATTGCGGTTTTGCTTTTTATAGCCCGTCCGATCGTAGAGATACTCAACGAAATCGGGGTCGTCTCTGATTGGATCAAAGTCAAACTTGGATTTCTTGATGAACTCAGTTAAGTCCAGCTTTGTGAGGTCTAGAAAATCGTAAATTTACACATTGAGGATTGTAATATTATAAAAGTGATATTTTGAATGACGCTGAAGAAATAATTAGAATTTTATTTAAATATTAGAAACATACCGATTTTGTTTGGATGAACATACATAACCTGTGTTATATCACAGCTTTTATAAAATGTTTTCATATCGAGAGTTTTATGTGCTTCTGATACCGTTGGAAGGTCACATAGAGTGCAGTAGTATAAATACCCATTCTTCACTCCACCGATTTTGAGTCCATACATTCTTTTATCAACGCTAAATTCATATAAATAAGTTGATTTCGGCAAATTATTAATAAATCTATTTACTTTAGCGGGATCAAGTCAAGGACAGTTTTGTCATTTTGGTTCTGAATGAAGTCCTTAATATAAGAAGCAACTTCATCATTTGCTCGAAGTATAATTCCTTGGTCAACCTCTTGCCGATATTCAAAAGCTTCGATGTCGATCATATTGGCAGAAAATTAAATAATTCTTTAAATATTATACCAATCTCGCCGCTTATATAGCGATTTTTGTTCTAAAATTGGTAAAAATTATTACTTGAAAGCAATGGAGAAAAAGCATATATTCAACTCGATATTTTCGAATGAAGAGCCAGAGCCAATGTTCGCACATCAGTAAGGTTAAACAGCCAGTTTTAAATAGCAGCACATCAAACCTGCACCAAAGATCAAGAGAGGACAGTCTGTGTTTTGATGATTATAAGCACATCGAGGCAAGTGTCAACCACGAGCCTTATTCTCAAAGCCGACTGCATTCTTTTTGACAAGATATCCAAGCAGACGAAGCTGACGTAACTAAATAGTCTAACTAAATAGAGCGATATTATCTTCAATCAAAAGCAAGAGGAAATATGTCGTAATAATGACGAAGAGGAAAAAGAAGCACCGTGTACTATTCGAGAATTCGCATTTGCTCAATCGAAACCTGCTCGAAGGGCGAAGTAATTCATTTGCTTTACTCTTAGATACAATAAACAAGCGAGAAAATGACTAACGAAAGACGACATCATCGCACTCCAAAAAATCTCAGAGTCGCTAAATGGATATCATTATCCGAATGAAGCTGACTTCCGAGTGAAACAAACGATGCAGGGGTATATTATCGAGCTTTTTCGACAAAATAAATTTGAAAATTTGACTTTTGAATATCTCAAAGAAAAAGTTTCTTCTATTCGACAGTATTTAAAACGCAAAGGAAACAGCAGCAAAGCTGAGTCAAATATTGATAAATCTATCCTTGGAGCTTTGCACTCAACTGGACTGTTTACAAAGCGAGACAAAAACATATGGGAGATTAAGTAAGAATTTTAACAGATGCAAACTAAAAAGTTAAATTTTGTATCTGTAAACTTTTGTTTGTCATCATAATTTAGTGCGACTACTTCTCCAATTAATAGAACCGACTAACCTCCATTAATAGTGTAGAGAAGGCGCGTGGATTTGAAGAAAAGCTACTATCAAAAATGTCAGCGAATAGTTCAAATTTCGACTCGTCAATCCTGTCAAAATTAGTCGAGCAAGACATCAACTGCGAGGACGACACTCAGAACGACATCAGACTGCCCGACCTCATCGCTGAGATGAACAAGACCGAAGGTGAGGATCTTGCATTAGGAAAGCGCAAGCGCGATCTGCTTGATAAATTTGAGAATATGTACCAGAAGCTCGGAGGCAGTGCAAATATCGAAAATCCATTCGAAGGAATCGACCCAGACGAGGACATATCAAAATTATGGGCCAAACTCGGAAATAATAAAATGCTTGGCATTCTGCACGCATTCGTGCTCCTCAGACCAGTCATCAAAGAAGCCATCGAGCGTGAAGAGCACAAATTAATCGAGTCAGAGGATGATAAAGTGAACAACGAGTCGAAGTTGATCAGCGACATGGCAATGAAAGTTGACTACCTGAACAGTGTAGTTCACTCTGTGGTGTCAAGAGTCAACCAACAGAAGTAATTTCAATTTAAACTCATTTTTAACGTATTTTATTAAGCTATTATCGAAGTAATTTATTATATAAGCATGGAGTTTATTAAGTCAACAGCCAACTGGATTAAGTGAGCGATATTTAAGAAGAACGTGACGTTCGCAATTGTGGGCATTGGTAAGAATTAGTTGCAAAATCAATCAGTCTATGATATCGATGTAGATTCAACTACTTCGCACTTTTAAATCTTGACTGTGCGTTTAGTCATATAATGACCGATTGAATATAGAGACAAGCGGTAAATCGTGACTTTGCAATTGCTTAAGAGACGAAGAGAATGATGAAGAGTACTTCGCAACAATCGGATTTAATATCATCGAAGCTAAGGTCGAAAATGTCTTTATGAAAATCTGGGACTTAGGAGGCGAGAAATAAATATAGGGAAAATTGGGAAAAGTTTTGACGTATCTCTGATGCTATTATCTTTGTCGTTGACTCGTCGGATCTTGCGAATATTGATCAGGCAAAAACATGACTACATGAGCTATTATGACTTCCTTCACTTGCAGCGATTCCTTTATGTGTAATTGGATCGAAAAATGATAAGGAAGGATGATTTACAGAAGAAGAATTGATAGTCCAGCTTGAACTAGATAGTATTGAAAATCGAGAAATTGCATGCTTTGTCTCTAACATTAAAAATAAATACGACATCTTGAAGAAATGGATACTTGATGTGAAGAAAAGAAAAATACCAAAGCAGTATATGGACTTGTAAAAAAATATATAATTTGAATTTTAAGTAAACTCACATTTAGGAATTCAAAAGTTTACAATTTTAAAACTATAAATATTAATTTGCTATATATAATTGAATATGAATTAATTTTTCAGCTTGCTAATTCGACTCTTAATATTTGCCAGGTTCTCCTTAATCACACTTATATTTTCTTGGAATGATTCTTTGACATATTCTAATGCTTTTTCGTCTTCTTTAAGGCTTGAAATGATATTTTTCTGTCCATCTTGAAGCAGCTTGACTTTATTAAACACTTCCGCACTTTGCTCATGAACATGTTGCAAGCTTTCTATTCTCTTTATGTCTTGTTCAAGTTTATCCGATTCGGTTTTATCTGAAGATACAACATTATATAAACCAAGTATCAAATCTCTGTCAAATTTAGCTTCTTTAGTCTGAAGAACGCTATTGAAAAGCTTGCTGATTTTAGTAAAGATTATATTTTGTTCTGGCTCACTCATGAACTTAATTTTATCCTGAGTATAGCTCAACATACTAATTAAGTCTTTGTATTTTTCAGTGTTTTTGCCTTCCCACTGACTCAGGCACTTTTGAATGATGTTGACTCTCTTATTTAAGCTCAGAAATTTTAGCAGCTATCATCAAGCTATTTACAGTCCTTATTGTACATGAGCTCGTAGACTACATTTTCACTCGCCTCTTCTTCGTTTTCTTTCGCTGATAGCTTCAGCAAGCTTTCAGCTAACGGTTTAATATTTTGGAACTGAGTAATGACAGTGTCCAGATCTGCAGGGTTAACGATCTTTTTAGCTTGGCTCTGCATCTTCTCGATTTCTTCAAGGAAATTATCTGTAACTTCATCTTTGCCTTCCTCGACATTATTACTTCTTCGATGCTTAACCAAAGTTTTGATTTTATTAAGCTGTTTAGCGATTCTTTCGACTTTGTCTTCAAAGGCCTCCTTGCCTTCTTTTCTCAGCTCCTGGTCGTTAAAGTATTTGAATGCAAGTCGAGCATTAATTTCGTCGGTGATTACGATATTGGAGCTTTCGATTTCATCCAGGACCCTTATACTTTCGTTCTTAATCTCAGCGTTGAATTCAGACCCCAGAGTTTCAATCACCTCGTCTTTAAGTTCGTCATTCTGGTGTACTTTTTCTTTAAAAGGGCTGTCAAAGTAGCTTTCTTTGCCAGGAGAGGAGAACTCCATTTCGACCTCCTTACTATCTTCCATTTCAAATTAGATATTCAGTTCCAAATATTATTTAGCACATATTTGAAATGGAGTTACTTTTAGGCTACGACTCATCCTCCAGCGACCACTCTCCGCCTTCTCCCCCTGCAAGCAAGCGGATCAAGACCGGAGAGACGACCGAGGCGGCCAAAGCGCCTGTGCCTGCGCCTGTCTCTGCTCCTTCAGATCCGCTGCCCGACGTGAGTTCTCTATTCAGCCGATTTGACTCAAAGCTGCAGTGAATCAGCAAAACAAGCGAAGCCGAGGTCAACCGCAGGCTGAATGAGCTGATCAAGGAAAAAGAAGCCGAGAGGGAGGTCAGGGACAGACAGCTGGAACAGCAAAGACTGCAGAGCTTCAAGGACAAGCAGGTCGTCGAAGAAGTCATTGAGTTCAAAGGCGACAACTTCGCTGATGAAGACATGCTTAAAGAAAAGATGAAGAAGGAAAAGGAAAAGGTCTTCATTAAGAACTCTATGCAAAAGACTAGCTACGAGATCAGGAAAGCTAGGAGAGAACGCAGAGACGAACTTATTAAGAAAATCGATGGCAGAGATTCGAAGAAGTCACAAAAATAGTCATAATTATAGACCTATTTTTATTCAAGATATCTTCATTTTTATATTTTAATGCCCAAGCTATTTTATTTTGCAAAAAATTGATAATAAAACAATAAAATAAAATTTTGCGTAATGGAAATGACTCGTGGATATAATGAGACATGTGGGAAGGTCAATATCTCAGGTAGTCTCAAGAAAAAGATCTTATTGCTTGAGAACGCAATTTCTCAAGTCCGTGATGAAATCAAGTTTCAAAAGAAAGAAGTTCAAATTCTTCAATCTGAAAAAGAAACTCTTGAAAAAGTTCTCGAGCAAAAATCAATTGAACTTAGGAGTTCAATTGAGGCAGATGTAAGCAGATGTGATTCCGATCTCCGAATTAAATTTAAGCAAGCTAAAAGCGATAACAATCAGATCCAGCAGGAAATATCAATTTTGAAGCACGAAAAAAACAGCTCTTCAGCAAAATGTTTTAAGTTTGCAGCGAAAAATAAGTGAATTAGAGTTGGTAATCGGCCATCAGCGCGATGAAAAGTAAATATTTAGCGTTGTGACTTATCAATAATAAATAAAATACAACTGAGCAGTCTAATCATCAACTGCAAATCTATCATCCTCGCCTTCTGGATGCTTTATTGAATATTTATAATATTTTAAATAAAAGGAATTTCTAAATGGACGAAGAAGAAAGCAAAGCAGACGAAAAGGAAGACTTCTTCCAAGTCGAGAAAATTGTCGACATGAAAACAGTCAGAGGTAAGTCGCCCTGCCCTCTCGAGCAGTCAAGTTCCTCCCCACGCATCCAGTACAGCTCAGATGACCGATTAGCGTTTCTTTTACTATCAAACTCGGAAATATTTAAAATGAAGTCTGTGCTGAGCATACTTATCATCTCTTGGTTTAGATAAGAAGAAAGGAGGCCACAAGAAACTGTACCTCATCAAGTGGGTCGGCTACTCGTCAAAGGAAAACACATGGGAGCCGATAGAAAACCTGTGAAACGTGCTTTACATGGTCGACGAATTCGAGGAGAAGAAAAGTATCTCTAATTAAATACTTTACTTATAGAATCTTCCACTAAAACTCCAGTCAGCGCGAAGGAAGGCAAGGACAGCGTCAAGAAGTCGACAAAGAAGCGAGACCTCAAGCAGCAAGAGAAAGCTCAAGAGGAAAACAACTTAGATTTTGACGATCTGAATAAAGTCGATCAAGACGACAATGCAGTAATTTTATGATACGATTATAAATTTCTTTATTGCGAATTCTTAAGTTATTATAACTAATTAAAACTTCATTTGATATCTCTGTTTAGAAATCATCGCAAAATGAGTTCGCTGAAATCGAGAACGTCCTGACAGCAGATGACAGCCGCGAAGGACAGTTTGGCATCGACGAGCCAGAGAAAATTCTCGGGGTCGTGAATCAGATCAACAATAAGGAGTGGGAGATGAAGGTTAGATGGAAAAAGAATAAATCAACCGGAAAGCGACCGAGAAGCTCGATCCATACAAACACAACGCTGAAAAAGATATGTCCTAATCTGCTCTTCGACTTCTACGAGAGCAATGTAATTAGCAACGTGTAACTGGACTAATTGTTAAAAAGCAGAATTTTAATCGTCTCTATAAACCTAATTCAACTGCAAACTTATTGCCTTCGGCGGCATCTTTTTTTTTATTACAATTTCAGCTGTTTTTTTTTAAATTTAATAGCGGGTTTGATTTAAAAGGAAAAATAGAGTTTTATTTGGGTCCGGTAGAGTAGGGGGATTTAGATTGCAGAGAAGGTTTAAGATAATGGAATATGTGAAAGGGGCTGTGGTAGATTTAGATTTATAAATGGGGAGTTGGGACTGTGAAGGGTATTTGAACCTGATCATGAAGTAAATTAAGTATTGTTTGTATTGACTTTTGAAATTTTAATTTTTTAGCTGTTTTAAAATAGTTTTAAAGACTTTAGAAATAATATATAATATAGAAAGATACTAATAGAATAAGTTGAAAATGATTCATCTAGTTTTTAATATTTATCGTTTATTGCTTTATGAGTTACTTTTAACCTCTTTTTCAGTTGTTGGGTGAATGTATAGGCCGATTGGGCATGATCCAGCAGCATTGAGACCTCTAGCCCAGTCGTATCCATAAGCATAAGCTGCAAATTTCGAGTTTAAACTCATTCTTCAAGCTGTAATAGGAGCATCACATCCCATAGTTGACTTTAGTCTTTTTCTCTTGTCTTTATCCCAAATATAGTAGCATCCATCTCCTCCACAAGTCATAAATGTCAAGAATTTAGCATTAAAAGAGGTCATATGAACAGAATATACATTCGAAGCTGCATCAGTTTTTCTATGGCATTTAAAGTTAAAGTCTTCTGCATGTTTTTCTTTAAGATTATTAAAATCGATATTTTTAATTCCACATCTGCCTTCAATTGAGGTCACCGAGTATCCAGCTGCATTTGGAAATGCTTCTACTGATCGTGTTTGGAACTTAAGTGGACTTGGAGTGACCATATCAGGCTTCGTGCTTCCTCCCCTCGCAATACTGTCCATACTGAACACAAATATCGAATTGTCAGAGAGTGCTCCAACAAGTAAAGGATCAACATACGAAAAAGACCAGATCTTAAAAGGCTCGAGGTTAATATCGAAGCAGGGGTTGCTCGACTTCATATCCCAAAACTTCATATGTCCGTCCCAGCTGGTGGAGACGATAATATTATGTACGTCGCTGAAGTACACGTCTTTGACTCAAGATCCGTGCTCTCCCACCTTCGTGATTGTGTTTGACTTCAAGTCCCACATTTTTACTGAGTTATCAGCTCAAGCGCCAAAAAGGTATGAATTATCTGAGCTCCAGCAGTGGCCGAGCACTGGCCCATCAAAGTTGTTCTCTCCCTGAAATTTGGACTGCAGAGAGTTGTACGACATTTGAACCTCCCACACTTTGATTGTTGAGTCCCACGAGGAAGTCGAGATAAACTGCGGGTCTTGCTCCAAGCTCTGCACGTTTGAAAACCTAATCTGCGTAATTGTGTCTTCAGGTCCGTTCTCGCAATATCAATCCCCTGGCTCTGTGGTCTTGTTGTTGTTCCACTGGGGAACGTTGCCTTTATTTACTGCACTCCCGAACATATTTACTAATTATTAAAATATTGTGGGTGGCTGTTTTTATATAATTAATATTTATACTTTTATCTTATAATTTTACAAAATGCAAACTAACTTTTATGGGTTCAACCAAACGACGAAATAAACACAAATATTTGCTTGTGATGTTAAGACTACAAAAACAGATGTTAAAAAGAAATATATTTAATTGAAATCAATAAAATTGATGAATTAATACAATGCTTGATTTCTGTTTTCCCTTGTTCTCCTTGAACTTCACGAATCGTTTAATTTTACGTCAATTGAATTAATTGATGAAGCTGACTCATCTAATTTCTGCCAGTCATTGTTTAGGTTAAACTGCAGAAGGTCTTTATCAGCTTCGATTTCTTTGTTAATTGTGTTAATCATCTGTTCTCTGCCTTCTTTTCTTAACGTCATGCTGTACTCAGAGTCGATTTCATTTTCAATATCTTCTTCAATGATATGAATCTGGTCTTTTTCGTCTTTCATGGATCCTTGTTTATTGTAAAGCCCGCTCCACTTATTTTTGTAGTCATGCAGTCACTTTTCCTTGGCCTCTGGTTTCTCAAGCGAGTTGATCTCTGCCATTGCCTCCATAGCCATGCTATCGTAGTCCATCTGCGAGGAAGTTGAGCTGATCGACGTAATGAACTCTGAGTCGCAGTCAGGGTTCTCGAAAAGTTCGAATAACTCATCATTTGTATTCGAGAGCAGATTTTCTGTTGGCTTAGATGGGATCTTCTGTTTGCTGTCCTTCGGTTTCTTATCCATCGCGTGTTTGCCACTTGGAGGCTTTGCAATTAAAGATACTGTATCTATATGATTATTTGGCTTTAATAATTTACCTCTGGTTTCTTTCTTCTGGGCTGGCTGATAAGTGCTGATCTTCTCTTCGTCTTTTATAATATCCCTCGCAGTTTTGGGGTCTTCAGCCGAAGACGAGTTCGACTTGAGGTCGAAGTCAGAGTTCGAATGTATATTTTCAGTCACTATCTTTTTACTTGAAGTGTCCTTTGTGTCTTGAATTTCGTAATTTTTAGCCATCAAGTCTTGTATTTTTAAATCGATCAACTTGACTGCTTTTTCTGGCGGCGGAGTCTTTGCCTGTGTTTTCTTGTCTGTGTGCTTTTCTTCTGAACTTCACGATACTGCCACTCACTCTGTATCGTTCGATGACACTTTTGATTTTCTATAATTGAGCTGAAAAACGAGGCGGCTTTTGGGCTTACTTTTTCATAACTTTTCAGTCGGTGCTGCTTTGGTCGCTCGAGGGTGTATTCCTGTTCTGTATTGTCTTTGGAGACCTCATTTCATCAGTTTTGCTACATTCAGAGAACTTATCGTTGATA
>JAGYYN010031825.1:0-12519 GCA_021441665.1 Euplotes cf. woodruffi 2 WChen-2021 | reverse complement strand
ATTGACCTTGAATAATATGACATTCACAGATTAGCTTTTATTACAAATTACTGCGCGATACTAATTTATAGATTTCAGCTATAAATAAAATCTTGAAGGATGATGAATTTTAAACATAATTCAATCCATTAACAAATCAACGATATAGAATCAAGTTATTCTTAATAATTCAAAATTTACTAAAACAATTTATACTGAATTACAACTTGCAGTATACCGCTATACAAATACTAACCTGGCAGTCAGCCTGAGATTTCAAATCCTCATGTCTGAATAACCAAAAAATGTTCTTCATACCCTCTGCAGGTTTTATATTTTAATCGATATAATCGTCCGAGTTTAAAACACAAAATAAAATAAACTTTTGAACGCACAGGTTCATGATGTTCAAGCCATCTAATCCATCCTATGAATAACCAGTTTCCGTCGTTATCCAATTATGCAAGTGTGATCTAAATAAATATTATTTTGTAACACCCACTAGAGCCAACTCCTTATCCCAAAGTCACTTCTAAAATCTTGCTGATTCAAACCCTAATATATTTGTCTAACAAACCATCCGCAAAATCATAAACCAACAGTTATGAGCATTTTCTAAATCCATTTGAATCTCAAATCTCTGTTTTTACACCAGCAGCGTCTAAAATAGACTTGCAACTGCTTTTGTTTATTTGGACTGCAAGCACCATCTTGGCCAATCGGTCGTAAAGCGTGGGTCTGATAGTTGATAACTGATTACTAAATGTTGATTTATGGATTTGGCCGATATTGGGCTGCAGGCCGGGTTAAGATGCATGGCACCAGTCTGCAAATAGAGTCTGAATTTGGAATAGAGTGAAAGCTGGGATTGAGATTATTGGTTCAGATTATGTTGGTGAGGGTATCGAGGTTAATCGTAAGTCAGGCTGTTTAGATTGTATTTATTTGGTTGGCTTGAGTTCATTTTTTATTGCTCAAGTTCTGAAGATTGCGAATTTGGAGAATATTAATAGATGGTGGTTATATTTGCATTTGGTATTGTTGATTGATATTTATGCAAATATTTTCGCTATTTTTTATTCGCTGTTGCTGTGATGATTGTTTGTTTATAAGTAAGTTTAATTGGTATAATTATTGAATCAAGCTTCAATATTATTCATTTTTATTTTCTTTGGTGTTTGAGGTTGACAAAAGATGCTCAAAAGCCTTGTAGTTTTCAATAGTTGGAATGAAACCTCCATAGCCGATTTGGCCTAGTAATTCTTTCATATTGTGAATCTTCATAACTTTAATTATTTCTTTGTTTACTAGTTTTTTGAAGTCGTCAGATTTCATTAGAATGTCTCCAAGAACTTGAGGATTTTGGAGTTTAGTCTTGAAATACTTCATAAAATCATCAAATATTTCTGGTGACTGAATTTTCGGAGTAGCTTGTAGGACCATGTAATGATCCTTAAGCTTAAAGTCCAATCTGTCAAACTCTATCTCTATTGGCAAGAACTTGCCGATTTGAATTCCATTTTTGAACAGTAAATTTACAGAATACTGAATAATTTTTGCGACAAGGACAACGAAAGTATTAAACCAGGATATGTTTACAGGTCCAATATGTGTCTCAACGATTTCAACAATCTTAAGTACCATGTTTTCTATTATAAAATATCAAAGACTACGACTAATGTAATGAAAACAAAACTAAATTTGATTAATCCTTCTTTGTCATAATGATTTAGATATTATTAATTTACCGATATCGATGAACACCTCTAAGTTATTTTGAATATTGAGATATCCAACAAAGTTTGACTCAATTTTGAAAACAACAGCTTTGACCCAAGTTTCATCTTTGGAGAATACTTCGATATTCAAGTTAAAAGTGATATCTCCTTTGATAAATTCTGGAGTTATATTGATATCAGGCTCTTTGTCTAAATGTCAACTTTAATTAACTATTTTTACATAAAGAAGACTAAAGCCTGTTAAGGTCCTTACCAACTGCATAAACTACAAATCTAACTGGTCTGTCGTATCCGTAGGCTATATCAAAAATTTAGTTTTGTACTTCAAAGGCGATTTCCTCTTTGCCTTTATTTTTGCTGGTGTTTTACAAAAATGATTTCACTAAAGCCCACTTACTTTTTCCAATATTCGGAATGAACAATGAGAAGTACCAAGTGTCGAATTTTAAAATCAACGGAAGCGGAGATTTATCAACTACATAATATTAGTCACGAATTCCTTACTAATTGCAATAAGCTTTCCGTTGTTCATAAGAGCGAAGAGCAGAGACTTGATTGTGAATTCAGACACCAGCATTTGCACACTCTCGCCTTTTTCATAGAAATCAGGCATATCTGCGGTATTTTCAAATGGCAAGGGCTTTCCAACTGGAGTGAACTTTCCAACAATTTGGATCGGAAGGAATTCCCCTTTGATCTGCGGGCACTTGATCAAGCTCAGATCGAACACTGTGTCGTGGTGCACGAAAGGATTCGGAATATACGTAATCGCAAGATTTATTACGTGCTCTAAGTAGTTCGAAAACAGCCCCTCGACAAGCGAGATTATTGGATATTTAAATACTTTAACAGTGTCCATCATCAAGCTTCCGAAGTTATTTTTATTAGTCAGATCTACAAATGTGAGCTTAGGGTCAAACTCCATTTCGTGTTCAGTCACTGTGACGATAGCTTTCTTCGGGTCGTCTGGTCTTGGTGTCATTCCAAATATCAGGTTCATTTTGAAGTGATCAGTACCGTAGTTTATCGTACCGTTATCAGCGAGTATTTCTGGGTCAAGATGCAGCTTGTACGTCAAATTAAAATGAATGCTCGAGTTATTTATATGAAAGCCAACAGAGTTATTTTTCTCAAATAAAGTAACATTTGTTAATGTTGAGTCATAATAAACATCAGATAGAACAAAATCCAAAATATTGAAATAAACAGTAAATAAATTTGCGATTTTCACAGAAATCGTCTTTCCTTTAACAACGATCTGCTGGTTGATGGTGTCCCATATTTTCGGCAGAATACCTCTCGTGAGGCAATCTAAAAAGCATTGGTTGACTGCAAAGTTAATCCCCGCTCTTTCTTTCAAATCAGATCGTGAGGTTTTATTGCCTTCGGTCTCTAAATCTGGTTTGGGTATTAGAATATCCTCTGCTTGATCTGCAGTTGCTGATATGAGCAATCAAATGAGAATAGCAAGTGCTCAAAAGCTAATTTTCATATTTATTATAATTACTTCAATAGTAATAACAATAATTGTGTTAACATGTTATTTCAGTTTTTAAGTTTTAGCTGCATAATAATTATTATTATTTTGGACGTATTAGCGGAGATAGTTAAAATACAGATCTGTGTTGGTTCATAATTACTACAAGTCTCAAAATGAAATATATTTTTGCATATAATTCATAACTGAATACATTTAAATAAACTTGAGGCTCGGAAAATAGATTATTGTTAAATAGGGAGATAAATAGAAAACTGTAATATATTAATTTAATAAATAAAAAATATGCCAGCTACAAAGGGACCTAAGAAATTCGAATGCACTGCTCAAGGATGCAACAAAGAGTACAGTACAAAGTTTGCACTTCAAAGACACTTATATACCCATTCAGGTATAAAAGCCTTCGATTGCAAATTCTGTTCTAAAAGTTTCTCTCTGCTCCAGTATCTTCAAGAACATGAGCACACCCATACGAAGGCTAAACCATTCGTATGTGGAATCGATGGTTGAACTGAATCCTTCAGACAAAGAGGAAAGCTTTGACTGCATCGCAGAACGCATTCGAGTTACGAAAAGAAAGAATACAAGGTCTACGCACGTAAAAATAAAGCTGGTAGATGCCAAAAACAAATTGACATGTAAGTTCTCATTTCCATCATGGTTTATAGTTTACCAGAAAATTTAAAACAATTTGAAGAACTTAGGGAGCACCAGGAAATGTTAAAGGATCTAAAACATTCACGTACATTACCGATTCTTTCTCCTATCCCAGCTCCTACTTTGAATCTCAACGACTATTGTCTGTGAGATTTACCTGTAGTTACTATCCTACCACCCAAAATCATCTTGCCCTCGCCTTCACCGTTCCTCAAAGAAAGCGAGTACTTCACATTTAATACTGACAAGGTAAATGAGAACACATGCGAGTCAAGTCCAGTTGAAGCAATGTGAAGCCGTCCAGCGGCGCTCGGATCCTTCAGCCAAGAAATGTTTGGCTTCTACCCAATTTACTAAGGATCCAAATCACATATATTAGGAATCCATTCCATTAGCTTTAAAGCACTAGTATATTATCATAATTATATGAAACATTCAAACTTAAAGTTACTCACAGGCCGTTGGTGACTCGTACTCGTAATTATAATACCCCCGCCTTTAGGGCCAAATCACAGACCAGTGTATTTTTGAACCATAAATGGGGAGTATTAAAGAAAACCTGAAAGACTCGATTGACTCTCTGTACAGGTCAGCTAAACTGCGCTTTGAACGGTCCCGAACTTCGGCAAATATTAATTCGATCCTAAAATACCAAAAAGTGTATACCGAGCTGGTAAACCACGATGTGCCTCTGCTCAAGAATAAGAAGCAAAAGCGCAAAATACAAATGCTCGGGTTATGGAGGAACGGCATCATGATGTTCGGACTTGTGTTTTTCTTCGCGTACTCACGCATTGGTATTTTAAACAGACTGATACTGTCACTTGTGGCCACCAACTTAACTATATTTGTGACGAAGGGCTATTTCTACTCGAGAGTAGTCGAAGATTGAGCTGATGAACTCTCGCTGATTGGACAGGAATGACGAATTCAGCTCAGGTAACCTTTGATCTTGCTTTTAAATCTCTCAGCCAACTTATTATAAAAATAAATTAGGTATAATTTCCCTGATCACCCTCGCTACGAAATTTTCGGGGAAAAGAACAAAAAGTACATGGAGCTCAGTGAGACTCATAAAGAAGAGATCGAGAACTTTAAGCAAAAGATGCTCGAGAAAATGAAGGCCGAGCAGAACAAAGACGACGAATTCATCACGAAACTCAAAAAGAGTAGTTAGGCATTGTTCAATAAGTTTATAATCAAAATATAACTGCTTTTAAGCCAGATTTGATGATAATTTTATTCTATTTATTAGATTTATAAATAATGAAGTTCGCTTCAAAGAAAGCATATATATCGAAGAACAAGACAGCTGCTAAAACACATGAAGAAGGTATTTGGTCCCAACCTTATGACACATTTCGTACCTATTTACCTTAACATATATTTTATAAATTGACAAATTTTTTAATCAAACTTATCATCAAAATTAATGGTGTCAAAGATACAAAAACAACAAATATGAAATTATTAAATAAAATCAAGTTTTGCTTAAATCTTCATCACTAAAGTCTTCTATTTATTTGTTTGACCTTTTTTTAGCATATAAATTATCTTTAAAGGTATGATCATATCTGAATTACCCATTTATACTCTATTCTGATGACAATCTGAGTAATCTTGCTTATCATGTAAACTAAGCTCTGTATTTTCCGCGTATAACTCATATCAAAACTTCTTCGCTGATATTCAGCTTTACAAATACAATTTGCTAGTATGTCTACACCTCTTTATCTTCCTAATTTCAATGGAGAAAATAAGCGATTGGATCTTTGCTTTAACAAAAGTCAACTTGTTTTCTATAGATTTGGATCTAAAACGAAATCTCAGCGACATGGAGGTTGACTCTGACTCTCTCGATGAGCTAAGCAATGATGAATGAGTCGAGGAACAGGTAAGCAACTCAAACTTCATTGCTTTCAAAATGCTAACTCATTCTTTAGAAAGAATCAAACCACAGAAAGAAATATAGCAGCGATAGTGACAGCGACAGCGATGAAATCGTAAAGAAACCGAAAATGAAAAAGCATAGAAATAAGATGAAAAGAAATGAAGAAGACCAAGAACAGGCTGAAGATGCAAAAAAGAAGGGCTTTTTCGGTCGACTTTTTGGAGGATTTTCTTCGAGTAAAGAAAAATGCTCAGAAAGCAAAATCATATCTATGCCTGAGGCCAGCAGTAAGAAAACAAAGCTGGAAGAGAGGTACAGGAAGAGAAATAGGAAGTTCAGACAAACTGTTGATACGAATGTTGTCTCGATTGGATTCAACATTCTTGAAGAAGACGCCCAGTTAGCAGCTGGAGATGCAATCTTTTGAGGCAACTGCAAGAGTGTGTTTAATAAGTTCTCTAAACTTTATGATCCAACTGACGAAAAGGCACTTAAAGCTCACTTAAAAGAAGAATTGAAGGAAGAAGCGCTTGGCTCAAATAAACTTGAGAAAATACACGAAGAGGCTGAAGTCGTAGATGAAGGCGAACAAATATGGCTCTGTGAGTTCTGCTACACCAGAAATATAGTTAATGTCGAAAAAGAAGAAATCCCAACAGAAGAATCAGTTAACTATATTCTCGAAATAGACGAAATGCAAAAGAATAAATCCAAATCTGATGTATCAGTCATATTTTGCCTTGATATTAGTGGCTCGATGTGAGTTACAACTCCTGTCGAAGGAAAAGTGAAAATCAAAGGAGATAGATTAAAAGAGCTTCAAGAACTAATGAAGTTCTCTGATGGATCAGACCAATTCTTTAAGGAGAGCAGGAACACAACGTATATCTCAAGACTTCAATGCGTTCAAGCAGCCATTGAAGCTCAAATAATGGATTTTACTGAGAAAGCGCCAAATAAAAGAATCGGATTTGTTACATTCAATCACGATGTAAATATCGTCGGTGATGGGTCAGAGATACCGCTTATTATTTCAGGAGATAAGTTATCAGACTACGAATACTTAAAGAAGAATGGCATCGACTCGACCGACACCCATATGAAGAAATGCATTGGAGAGGTGCAAGAAGAGCTAATAAACCAACTTTACAAGCTTGAAGAAACTGGTCCAACCGCGTTAGGCCCAGCTTTACTGACAGCAGTCGGCATGGCCTCTCAAGGCTCTGCAGGCAGCAGTGTTGTGCTATGCACAGACGGTCTATCAAACGTGGGGCTTGGAGCAATTGAAGGCAAAAGTAAAGACTCCGCGCAGGAATTCTATAACAAACTTGCAGACTTCGCCTACGAAACAGGAGTAACAGTCAATATCATTAGTATTGCTGGAGAGGAGTGAGATCTCGAGACATTGAGAGTGATCTCAGAGAGAACTGGAGGAGATGTCACGAGGGTCGAAGCAGAAAAGCTTACTGAGAACTTTGCTAACATCTTAAAGGCTCCAATCATCGCAACAAATGTCAACATGAAGGTCATTTTACACAAGGGTCTCGAGTTTAGAAATGAAGATAATGATAATCTCAATGCTGACAGAAATGTCTTCACTAAAGATATGGGAAATGTGACAGCAGAGTCTGAAGTCACTTTTGAATACAAAGTCAAAGACATTGAAGAGCTTGAGAAGGCAAGAGACTATGATATTAATAAACTTGACCAGCTGCCGTTCCAGTCTCAAATTGAGTTCACAAAGCTAGACGGCATGAAATGAATCAGAGTCGTTACTAAAGTTCAACTTGTGAGTAATGATAGAAAGGAAGTCGAAGCAGAAGCAAATGCTGATGTCCTTGGAATTAACTGCGTCCAGCAGGCTGCTAAACTTGCAAGAAGAGGATCATTTAGAAAAGCACAGGCTTATATGAAAAATCAAAAGAGATACTGGGACAATAATGATAATAAAGAAGCGCGAAAAGAGATCAAGTCTAATCTTGTTCAAATGAACGATATGTATGGAATGCTTCAAATTCAAAATAATAAAGAGGAAGAGCTTTATCTTTCAGATTGTGAAGATAATGACCAACCAAAAAGCAAAAATAAAAAGTACAAGTCACATTTCACAGATAAAATGTCTTCTGAAATCCATCAGTTCTCAAGATTTAATAAAAAGAGTAAAAAGTAAACAATTATCTTCTTGAATGAAAATGTCTTCAATATTCTAAAATGAAAATTAGTCGTAAATATATTTATCATATTGAAATGTCAAAAGTATTTAAAAAAAACAAAAATTTTATGAGTTTCAAAAAAAATATTCTTTTTAATTCCTAACTCTATTGCAGTCTATCAAATTTTAGTCTAAATTTAAATCTTAAAATTAAATTTTTGGCATCCTATAATAAAAAAGGTAAGATCAGTAGAATAGTATCAAATTTATTCAAGTAAACTTTATTGATATTTGATACAAAGCTACTTATATAAATAAAAATCCGTATCTTGTTTTTTCTTCTAAATACAAACGATTATTTATAAATACTAAATAAATATTATTTTGTATTTTTCTATTCACATTAAAAATCTATTTACCTTGCCAACCGTCAAAATAAATTATTTTTTGAATTATTTAATTTATAGCCAAGCATGAATCTCACAGACGAACGGTTCCTAAATACATTCTTCGACGGACTTAAGTGCAAAGTCGTTGTATCAAATCAAGAAGAAGCCGAGCGCCACGAGAGCTGTGTCGCCAACCAAAGCTTAATCTGAGAATACGACATCTGCCGGCACAAAAAGTTCAATAAAAATGTGATTGATAAAGATGAAATCAAAAACAATGTTTTGAGGTTTAAAGACTATCTGGTCGGCAACACCTCCCAAAAAGACTTTAAGTGGATCATCCAGCACCTCACAAGCCCAAGCAACTCTATCAAAGGGTGTGAGTTGAACTTCCCTGAAAGTGTATTCTTTTCGAGGAGCGGCAAAGCTTCATTTATGATTAAGTAGCGATAAGGATGGATGCCTCGCTGCTATCACGCAAGAGTCAAAGCTACAGACTTATAAGATCAGGCGGTATTTCGCCACGGTTATTCGCAACAGGAAAAGAGGGAATGATGACTCCGACCAACAACAATTTGACCTTTCCCAGAATGTGAAGTCTCCGACAGCCCATGATTTAGCTGTGCAAAGAGAAAATAAAATGATAAAATTGACAAATGACAGCGAACTGTTTAAAAACAAAGGAAATGTGTCTAATAGCATGATGCTTAACGAAAGCATCACTGAGATAAATGACGAAGACAGCGACTTGAATAGAGACTCTGCTACTTTTAGATATAGAAACGGGGTTGTTGAAGTCGTCAATGATGCAAAACTTTCAAGCTCACTGTCACAAAGTCCGAACCATCCATTTTGGAAGGAGATTTACTCTATTCATACGCTGGTCAAATCAAAAGTCGGGTTCGGTAAGGACTACTCTTCGATAAATGCCTGTTTTTGTGTAACGAAGTAATTAATTTTGTTTAATTGTTAATTATAGGAACATCGATACTGGTAACGTTTATCGTTCCATATGAGGATTTAAAAGATAGCATCAATTACGACTTTAACAAATTCAACCGAGAATTAAACATAGTTAATGACATTGCTCTGCCTGTTGAGCAGTACTGTCTAAAGCAATGCCACAAAATAGCATTCTATCTTTCAAAGATGTAACGATTCTTGTTAACTCCTTAGGTACTTCTATGAGATAATCAAAATGGACTGAATGTTCCTTAAAGACAGCTATGGCAAGATCTGGCTTTACTACATCTCAGACTTATTCGTTCGGGAGATCAACAGTCTAACACGAAAGCCATTCTGGATGAAAAATGAAACGAGCCAGCAGCAATTGTTCTCAAGAATGATCGATCAAAAATAACAGTAACGTGCTCAGTTACCGATTTAGTTGAAAGCATGTACATTCAAGACCTCAACATCTACGCAGAAAGAAAGTTTGATTTCGGGTCGAATAAAGTCCCAGTTAAAGATTTACTTCAAAACGCTATGTTCCACCAATTTACAGGTATGATGCAAGACCTCGAACTCAGCAGAAAGAAGAGCAAGCAAGAGAAGTCTAATTCTAAAGAAATCCAAGAAGACCACAAAGAACAGCATTTATATGTCGAGTCTCCAGTGTACTCTTCTGACGATGAAGAGCTCAATGATAAAGCATTTCACGAGCTTCGGCCGAAGCAAAAACTAAAAATGAGAGACTACTTGTTAGACTCGAACCTACAAGCAAAGATCAGAGCCCAGCGGTTTAACTCTGCTATTCACCGCAACAGACGGAATGTTAGAGTCAGCACAAATAGGAGCAAGAAGCTGAAGGCGAAGCAGGAGATGAGTGTGCAGGAAAGCGATAAGTCTGAGTTGAATCACGAAATTGTAAATATCACTAAAGCAACAGACCGCAATGCGTACAATAACAGTAAGTAGACATCGATATCACCAAAATTAGCTTTGATTTGGAAATCGAATATTTTTGATACAGTAATTATTTTCTTTTAGATAACAGTAGATTTTAAATATATCACAGGTAAAAAATAGTATAAATTATAACTACAAAAACTTAATATTGCTGATGAGAAATGAATTAATTTTGTCATATATTTTTTTAGTTTTATTAACTTTAAAATAAAATAAGTTAGTATATTGCTTTATTTTGCAAAAATAAAATTTAATTCGTTACTAATCTATTGGATATATTTTGTAATCGTATTTTAATATTTGCTACTATTGATTTCGATATAGATCAGATTTGCAAATATTCACAATTTATTATTTTTATTAGTAATACTTTGATACTTGTTTATCAATAACTATATAATCTTGATATCAAAACTTAGAAATTTGTTGCTATAATTATTTCAAATACTAATTCAATTTTGTTATTAGAAGACAAGCGTGTGAAAATAGAAGACTTTTACCAACAGACACAGTATGAACTATGCCGGAGAAAAAGTAAGTGACTTTTAATGGATATATGCAGTAAATATATCATAAAAAACGAAACTACTAAAATTGTAGCTATAAAAATATAAGCTCAAATAGTAAAGTTATAAATGAAAATTATATCGATACAAATCTCTAACAGTGACTCTAATATAAAAAATTAATTCACAACATAATTTTTGCAATTTTAAGAAATCTAAATAAAAAATGACTGCAAAATCCAAAACGATACCAATTAAGCAGTATAAATCTTATCAACCCGTGCCCTCTAAACTCATTCTAAACCCAAAATGCATATGTGTATATCTTGCTTCCACCACTTACTAAATCTGCTTATCTAACACCAAACTAAATCTACCTTGGCAATAATAAACTGCCAATCCCTGCCTCCTTTCTCAATATCCTTCACACCTATAATTCTTTGCATCGCCTATGATGCATATCAATATAAAACCCGCATTCCATTTTCAGCTGTAAATACAATTCCAAATGGGAATATAAAACAGCAGCTGAGCAAATAAGGCATTTTGGTGTTTTTGCTTATAGCCTGCCTGTGACCAGCTGGATTCAGGATAGGCACGGGTAATAGAGGTTTATAGATGGTTGTTAGAACAGATTTGGATTGGGTCCAAGAGCTTAGTTTTGGTCTGATGGATAGTGGCAAAATATTAAGCCCGTTTGCAAGAAAATTTTGGAATTGATTTTTATATATTCTGTCTGGATGGTTAGATTTTTAATGGTTTAGTAGTTTTTTAAAAATATTTTGTTGGTGTATTTATTCACATTTTTGATGCTTTATATTTATCTAGTACATAATAACACAATGAATGACTTCACAAGTAACCGGATTAAAGAGAAAGAGCCGAAGAATGGAAAATAAAAGCAATTTGCGACAATTAATCAATCAGCTAAACTCAAGCATTTTAAAATCGCCTGTTTACAAAGATATCAACTCATATTCCTCTTACATCAGAGGTGTGACAGAATGAACTTCACAAAGAGTATGACTTCCTTATTTTCAACTGATGTCTTTTTATGAACTATAATTTTTGCTAAGGTGAATAAAACATCAGAATCTCAGAAAGTCCACAGGATCCAAGTAAACTCAACCGAGCCAAAGATCAATAAAAGTCAGAATTCTAACGAGTTCATGAACATTTCAGATTTAAAAAGCAAATTTCATAGAAACGTGTTCAAAACGAGAGCTGTAAAAGTAGTTGAGGTCAACAACGCCAAGATTCTAAGCACAAGTTCTTCTTACAAGATTAATAGTCAGCCATATACGACCGAGAGGGACATGAAGTATTTATATTCTTATTCATATCTCAAACATTTAGCTTTTAATAATATTCATTATAGAAAAACAAGGAACTACTCATCTAAAGTTAATTCATCGATCATTAGCAAAAGAGTTGCTGCGAAATTCTCAAAGCCAAACAGTAGAGAAAATGCCGATTTGATAGGGTCTTCCAATGCAACTGCAATTAGGTAAATTAAGTAATTTCTTTGGAGACTTTGAATTGTAAGACTAAAATAATTAAAAATTAATATTGCATACAGCATTCCTCAAATGATTAGTTCGAGCAAATTATACAACACAAAAATATCGAATTCATCGAAGGGACAGAAATACTAACAGATGATTTAAGACAAAGTATTGGTCTTAACTTCAATTTTAATAACGAACTTGCTCACATAATAATAAATGCTCAGATTATGAATTGTAAATTAATTATTTAAATAACTATGAACTATTGCCTTGAATATTCATCACATTAGGA
>JAGYYN010031806.1:0-22937 GCA_021441665.1 Euplotes cf. woodruffi 2 WChen-2021 | reverse complement strand
TAGCTAAATTGAAGCTTAATTATCACGAAATACAGAGTAGTGATTTCAGACGAACTGGAATCAGGACTGCTAGAATATAAAGCTGACGCTGCAGAAAAACTTAAGCCTCCCGACTAAGTGTTTACAGCATCTGGCTTGCAGCTACAAGCAGTTACAACTGAGCTGAGTCCTTGGTTTTTCCTTTGCTGTCGTGGTCGACGAGCTTTAATATCTCTAACTCCTCTTTATATCTTCTATAAGGCTTCGACGGGATTTTTTGATTGTTTTCGTAAATAAAAAAACCGATCCTTTTTAGCTGTCTTGAGGTACTGATCGAAGTAAGGTTCTTGAATCGGTTATTGATATCGCACACGAGATTTGCGTCTATGCTATTTGCGACTTTGTAAAAATTGATCATAAGTGGAAGTACGTATTTCCTCAGCTCCTTTCACTTGGTATCACCGATCGACTTGTAGTACAGGTAGTAGCACTCCAAGATAAGCTTGATACAAAATAGCTTATCAATATTTCTATAGTACTATCCGTTAGCAATTAATTAATCAACTATCAAAGCATAAACCAAAATTTTTAAATCTTGACCGCTACAATTTTGCGATAACACTGAAATTTAGTTGAATTTGCAATACACTCAAAATCTTAATACTTCATCAATTTTTCGAATTTTTGATTCATTAATAATAAAAATTCACCAAGCAGTAAATAGAAAATTTTTCACCTTATTGAGCTGAAATTTCGATTTTAATTCTCCAAAAGTAGCGATTATTGAGCAAGACCACAAGAATACTAAACCAATTATATCATGATAAAAACGAACAAATCTGTGATCAATACAAAGTCACTTTTTGCGTAAACTTAGTTTGTGTTTATCAAAAGTCTGTGCAAAAGGCAAAATAATCAAGGTGAATTGGGTATAAAACCATCTCTTACTCATTTGGTGTTAATAAGAGTTCCAAAAAGCATTCGTTTTGCTTGTCCTTCGACTTCCTATGTTTTAGTTAGAAACAGCTGTTAAATAAAAATACGAATTAACCAGTCACTGAAATAATATCAAATTATCATAGGCTCGCGGGGATGAGCGAAAGACGTACTTCAGGTTGTTGCTGTATATTTCTTCGATTCCGGCTTTGATATCTTTAAACTTTGGTAGTGATTTTACCTAAAATTTTATTCAGAAATTTTCGAAGTAACAAAAGCCAAAATGACAACTTACAAATTCCTGCATCTTTTTATTTTCTAATTTGAGATTTGGAATCCTTTCTTTCAGATCAGCGAGTTTGAAGCCTTTAGACAGGTAGTTGATGCCCATTTTGTATAGATTGTAGGTGTAAAAGCTGCAGACGTAGAATAGAAAGTCTTTGAAGATGCTCATGTCTGTCACCCAGCACGGTATCTCCAGAGCTTTAATGCACTTGATCAGCTCCTGGCCTAAAGGTCCGACTTTTGCGTCGGACTGCGGGTTGCACTTGTCTCAGTTGCACGGAACAATATCATCGTAGCTGGACTGGTCGTATCTAATTTCGATCTCGTCTGAGTCGTACTCTTGGCTGTCCTGGTAGTCATTATTGTTCACTATACAAAGCTCGTGGTGATACAAGACGATTTGGAGAGGCGATTTTATTCGTTATGAAGATACTAGTCAGCCAAAGGTACTCAAAATCACAATATCTTACTGAAATCAGCGGATTTTGCGCAAATAAAATTGTGTTTGCAACGAATACTCAAACACAGCCTCTTTTGAGATCGAGTTTGGCTCCAGCGAAGAGAATATATTTAACGATTACAATTAAAATATTGCGATAGTGATTTTGGCAGGTAAATCAGGTGCGTTTGTAGATATATACGAAGGGCGTTGCTTACTTTCATCATAGCAGTTGTCCTCTTGCACTCGAGTCACGACGTATCTGTATCCATTGTGGGAAAACCTCACAACGAAGTCATCACCGGGGTCGTCCTCTCTCTGTCGCGTGGATGAAGAGTTGGAGGAGCTTAACACATTTCGCAGTCTTTCAAGTGGAGTTATTTCCATATTGGTAGTAATTTATTTATCTTATTAATGAATATTAAACTTGATGGTATTTATAGTTTCATTCTGCAGGCCACTAGTTTGTTTTGACTCGATCAAGCTAAAGATTAATAATAGATTATTATTTTTTAACAACTTCTTTTTATTTTGCAATCATTGGTGATTTCAGAACTATTTACAGTTTTTTTAAATAATAAAATTTTCCCTTTATTTTATCATGTAAAATTAAGAAATTTTTCTGAACTGAAATATAAATTACACTCTTAAAAATATTTTTGTATTCTTTGTTATTTTTCACTTTATATTTAGTATTTTCACTGATTTAATTGTATATTTACCTATATAACTAAGCTTATTTAGTTAATATTTAACCTCGCCCTTTCAACTTTTTTTTAATTCACCTCGTTTCTTAGCTATTTAAATACAGTAAATTTGATATTCTAAAATGCTGAATTAAATTCAGTTGAAAGTTACCTGTGATAAGTTTAACCCAAATGCATATTAATTATTTAGATTTTTCATCGACCTGCTGTTGCACCTCGTCTTTATCATAATATTTAGCTTTGACAGTAATGCCGATCTCTTCCAGGTCTTTCTTCATCAGTTCTGCGTCATAAGGAAGCTCGAGGTATTTTTCAAGCGACTGCTTGGTGATCTCAGACTCCATCAAATAATTGCGGATTGGGGGTGGTAAATAATTCAGTACAAAATGTGAAAATCCAAAAGTCAACACTGCTGAGATTCCTATTGTTAGTGGATATCTAAACACTCTGCTGCTGACTTTTGATGATAGCAGTCTGTTTGACACAAGTGAAAATAGACCCATTGACACTCACACATCGAGAGTGTGCTGGCTCTGGATGTCCTCGATGGCACTGTAGTCTTTGTGGACGATATTTGGGTGGAACCTGATCAAATCAAACTTGTTGCTCTTCTTTATATCGAACCACTCAAGTGCATAAATCATCTTCAAAATCGTGGTATTTTCGAGATATTCTTTAGATGAGATTTCGTATTTTTCAGATCAATAAGTTTTGAATTGATCCTCAGCATAAAGAGCGACTTCTTCCTCCATCATCTTATTCCTCATCATTTCTTCTTTGGAAGCTCTCTGTCCGTGGTTCATTTTTCGTTCAATTTATAATAAATAATAATTTAATATTTTGGTTGAAATTATAATTCTATTTTAAAATGCAATCAAAATTGATTTTTTAGAATACATCATGCTTCACGAGTACATTTAAGCTTTGAGAGATCGATGTCGTCGAGTACTCTTCGATATTCTTCATCAGTTCGTTTTTCGGGTTCAACTTGCCAACTTGGTAAATGCTCATTTCCTTTTCGTCCTTTTTCGACTCTAATTTGATCCATTTCTGGTATTCATCGACAGTGTGGACCATTGCTTTGAGTGTTTTATTTGTAGTTCTGCTCTTCTTCTTCGTAGTCGATGTCGATGAAGGTGTTGACTTCATCGAGCCTGTCTCCATACTCGAGCATGTTGATCTCGAGGTCGTTATTTTCTAAAACTTATATTGATTGAGTAATAAAGCTGGTCTAGCCCCCTCATAATTTTTAATATAGACGGCTTTTTCATATGCCCAATATTTGACGTTGTTTGGCGAGGCTCAGAACCAGAGCTCATTACCATCGGGTTTATTAATCGAAAGGCGTCAATCACTACCTTTCCCTTCACACTTTGAATCGGGTCGATGACTACAGCGACTGCTCGGTGATTTAATTTTTCAAATGCAGACTGAGTGTTAACATCGACCATTGAAAGCCATCAGTCAAATCCTGGATGTGAATGATACCATCCGACGACTGTTTCGTGACGTCCCACGAGTTTCAACATTTCAAGCATATTTGTTTGGTATTCTGGGTCGACAGCTTCAACAGAGACTCCTGTGCCGCTTTGAGGCATAGCAAAAACATCGACGACTTTGATAGTGTAGTCGTCAGTAAATTCTCCGAGCATAAGTCCCATGACTTCCATGGGGACTCCAGCTCGACCATGCTTAAGCATCTTCAATAAAGCAAGCGGAGAGATGTAAACGATTTCCGCAGTGTCTGCTAGTGGCACGGCGTCAGAGGTTGACTGTACTGCTGGTGAGAACATGCCTCTGCCCATTCCCATGAGTCCTGAAAAATCCATTATCAAAAATAATTCAATACCCCAGTCCTATACTTAAATAGCGATTGAAGAAATGCAATTAATAATATTTGAAGCAAATAATTCAGGCAATGAGCATGCCACAATTCCCAGATATTTTAGTAAGCCAAACGCCAGTTAAGAAGAGTCTCAAGCAAAGCTTACTATACAGCAGGTAAATCTCGATCTATAAGCTCAAAATAAGTTTTTGTTAAGTCTAATAAAGATAAATACTTCTTACATACGAAATTATTCGAATTTTTAGACATGCGCAGACTTAGTTAGCCTCTATCTCGACTGTGAGTCTAGTTTGAATAAATACATCTGCCTAATTGAGTATTAATACCGCTTGATTATACTTATCCAAATTTATTTAGCAATGCAGCGACACTGAGAAATAATAAACTAAGCTGTCATAAATAAAGACAATAAAAAGATATCAAAGAGCAAACAGCCGGTGAGCACTGAACGAAATAAGACTATGGAGAAAGCACTGAAGGCATTTGAGAGCTGTGAGATTATAAACTCGCGGATGCAGTCGAAGTTTGATTACTTTTACAAACCGTACAAATGCTCACAATTGCAAAATATTTACATACCTGTGCAATTTGATGAAAATGAAGAGAAGCCGAAAAATACTAAAGCTAACAAATGGAGCAAAATTAGTAATGTGATACTAAAACAGGATGTCGAGTTCTTAAGAGAGTCTTGCAGAATTATCAACCCGAAAATGTACTCTAAACTTGACTCGATTGGCAAGGAAATCATCATATCTGAGTTCTCACAGAATCAAATATCGAAGAAGTTACTCTCATCAGCGACGAAAGCAACTGGAAAATTCGATAGCCAAGATTCGAAATTTCATAAGCAAATATTCCACGAAAATTTAGAAAATTTATATGAAGAATCTCCAAAAAATCTAAAAAGTAGGAGGTTTTCTATATATCTTGAGAACCGAAGGATTCCATCAATAAAGCATCGAATTATAAACCCGCTTGTTGAGATTATGAGGCAAGAGGAGAAGTTGAGATGACCAGAAATTAAGAAGAAATAATTTTCAGCTAATAATCAATTACTCGAGTTAATTTATTCAATATTTCGGTTGAAATGTAGTCTCCGGTATATGCGGCAAATGTTATAATAAAATTTTACAATTTACATCAAAAAGCTATTGACCTTTATATTCATGTCTGCCTTAGGTGATATTTGCCTGAAGTTTGCGATCCGGCACCGATTTCGCTTCATCATATACTGCGATGGTGTCTTGCATATCGCAACAAGCTGCTTTAACTTTTTATTGGCTGAGGTGAGCTCAAAGCTGTTCACTTTGCTGAACTTATCTCAAGACTTGTTTGATTCTCTAAGTTCATTCCGCGTCTTGTTAAAGTTAACTCCTGTTGAAGAGTAGTTAACTATCGCGTTGCTGAGTTCACGTCATCATTCTCCTTTATTTTTGAAATCTAATCTGCGAGCTTAGTGCTTTCTTATTACTTTGCTTCATACTCATGATCGTATCTATAGATTATACACGTTAGCTAGATAAAACTTGACTTTTAATAATTTAGCAAATAACCAGCGTTTTTGTAAGCTAACGCTAACCTCGTTCAATTGATATCGGCTTGCTTTTGTCCTCGATCGAAGACATATTTTCTTGGTCTTTAGAATTATAGATATTTTGGATGATTCCGCACTTGACTCTGACCATATTGCCGAGCTGAAGCCGTTTAAGCAATCAGTGCTTTTTGAACTTGATCCACGATTCTTTCTATTATAATTTTTTCCAAAATAAACAGCGAAATTGGACTTACTGAGTATTTTGTTTCCCGCTCGAGATCAGCGACTTTGATTGAGTAAAGAACTCCGTGAGTCGATTTGCAAGTAATTGTACAGGACGCAGTAAATTCTCCGAGATCGTTACTTGTTGAAGATTATATCTTCCTCCCCCATCAGAATGCCTTCGCCGCAAAGCGACATAATGTTCATTTGTCGGAAGTTCTTTCGAGTCGCGTTGCATAAGTTAAATGGGTTCTTTTCGCTTTGCGCCATCAGAAACTTTATTCTAAATGGTTCGTCAAATAGCCGTTTTTCAGGATAGTAAGAAGGACTCGAACTTGAAAGTCAACTAGATGGCTCAATTGGTTTCTGCTCTCGCTGTATTTCTTTATTTACGACAGACTTCAAATTCCCCGCTTCTCACTATATAAATTGAATCGATGGGGTCGCCGATTTTGTACACAACTTGATTCCTGAAGAACTTTTCTTCATTGAAGAAATACGAAAATTTAGAAAGCATAATATTTGACCAGTTTTTGAAGAATGGTATTGACTGGATAAACTTGGTCTTATTTTCAAGCTGTTCCTTTTGCTTATTTCCCCAAGACCTTCTGATACATGAGTTTATCTAAAACACCGAAGTATCAGTCAGTTTTGGCGACAATTGTCGCAGCTCTCGGGCGTCTGGTCATAAGTGCAAGTTCTCCGAAGCTTGTGCCAGTGCCTGCAATTTTGACCTCAATAAACTCGACTGCTTCCTTGCCCTAGAATACACATATCATTACACGAATTGCTTACATCTGCATTTTGCAGTGGATCTTTGGGAGATGTCTGTGGTTTCGAGTTGTCTTCATCATTGCGTATTTTTCTTGGAACGAGGATAGAATAGGTTCCTTCAAGACAGATGAAGAACTCCTCTCCGTAATCACCTAAACTGTGACAACACCACGAGTACCATATGTAATGATAGTGTCACCTTTGCAGTACTTTCTGAACTTCAAGCTGTTACATATGATTACTATACGCATCGAGTATTTTAGCGATAGTATTGCATTATGATGTCAGGTGTTCGAATTTACAAGGAGCATTAAACTAGACAATTTTATAATAAGCTAATGCTCACGCGTTCTCAAAATGCATTAATATAAGGACGATTATAAAATATCAAAATATAGATGATATCGAAGAATGCACAACCGCGAGGTAGCGCAGACTTCGTAATCGAGGCTGGTAGATTTAACTGATCTTAATGAAGAACCTTACGTGTAAGTTTTCCTCATTGAAGTTCTGCTCAATAAAGAACTTTATGTTCCGCAAGCTGTTCACAATATCGAGTATATTGCCAGTGTCAGATTTTATGTGAAAACTGGTCTTCCTCTTGACCTTATGCTGGAGAATCAACTTCGCTCTGTTCATTTTATATTTTGATTTAATTATATTTTTCATTCATACGAGGGTGTAAGTGTTATATAGGCAATCAAGACTTTTTTATTATTCGTGAATAAAATCATTAATAATTTTATAATTATTTATAGAAAATATTAAAATCAAAATGAAAGATGAAAACAGAACGAACAAGGATAATAGGTGATGTAACAATAAACCAAGCTGCAACTGAATACCGGTCCAGGATAGAGCTCATCCTCCTGATCAAAACTGACGACCGGTACCACCAAGACCTTGAAATTGAAGGAAGAATACCGACAGCAGGAATCACAGAGGCTCGAGTGGTATTAGATGATCCCAGGCTTGTGGGAGTGTTGCTGTCAATCTCCACGGAGGCCCTGCTTTTAATCGAGTTCAGACAGCCAACTCGAATTCTCAGATTTATAGGCCGAAACCGCTGAGATTACATTGAATCACAAGAAATCTAGATTTAAACACTGATATTCAAAATGCAAATGATCCAAGGATTATAAGACAACAAAATACGAATCATTTCGACTTTTGAGGGGAGTTTACACAAGAATTCGAAGATAGAATCCAAGCAGACCTGGAGATCAGAAATATATTTGAGGCTGCACAACACTTCGACTCCACATCTGCATCGAGATCTTTACCTGAAAGATCGGAGAATCCTATTGTAAATGATCAATTTTTTAGAACGAAAAACAAAGTTATTTCAAGTTCTGCTGACCAAATTTCTGCAAACCAAGACTTGCTCCTTTCACCAAGTCGTAACCAGTTTAACGAAAATAATGATAAGTAAGGAACTCGCAGAAGATTTCGAAGTTGAAGCAGAACTAAACATGCTACTCCCCCAAGGGCTTAGTGACGGGGATCATGACTCTTCAGACGAAGAAATATCATGTTTATCTGATTCATCCTTTGAAAGTGAATTCTCGCACATTTTTATTAGCGAGGCTTCACATGAAAACTAAATCTCAGTGATTTGCGTAAGCTCATGTGCTTACTTATAAAGTTGTGAATGATGGCAGGGAGTATTGACTCTTTTAGTCTCGCCAAACATAACTTCTTTCGCACTAAATTTATTCAGGCTTTCTGAATAAGAAAAATTAGTAATCAAACCAAAGTAAGTGTTTTAAAGAACCTTTACAGTATTAATTATTATATAATCCTCTGCAATCTGACCCTTTTCTTCAGTACCAAAATGACCTTAAACATTCGATCCGCAAGAGCTACAAAAACCCAATCTAAATCAAATTCACTAAAATCTTCAATAAAAACATTATCCCTTTGCTTCTCTAAATTCCAACCTAAATTCTGCGTAAGTAAATTTCCCTTATTTTTATAATTAAATCGCGTATTTAAAAAATCACTATTTTTTAAAACAATAATAAATCGCTGAAATCAGCATGATTTTAAGGACGAAAAAAGAGGGTTTTATTCAAACGAAAAAAAGTTCTTAATTTGTAAAATTTATATCTTTTTATAAAACTAGATCATTAACAAACCTCGGGATGTTTAAATAATTTTTGCCGAGATTGAATTAAAATTTAAAAGAAGAATCAAAATTTACGTACTTATTGAATTTTAATTGCATTTTTAGATTATTTACCAAATTTTTTTAATCAAAATTTGTAGACCCTGATCAGGTATATTCAATAAGAGAGCTAAAGACAGAAAAAAGATAATATTTGAGTCGATAAATAACCGAGAAAAAATGATACAAGAAGTAATAAAAATGAATCAAGTTTACTATTCAAAAAATCAAGATTGGTTTAATAAGATTACATAATTGACTGATATTGCTAGCACAGTTAATTCTTAGCTCGAGTTCAAAACTAACTCAAAGCATGGATAATGTGCTATTACCACCAATACAAAATTTAGATGCGAGTTTGGCAAAATTGTACTTACTGTTTCATTCCAGCTGATGTAAATTATTTTTCATCTAATCAATAATTACAAAAAATTATTAACTGCACTAAATACACATCCTGATTTTTTTATCTAAAAACCTAAATTCGATCTAAATATTCGACTTTTTTATAACCATTCTTTATTATCTTGAAAAACCTCGTTAAAAACTCAAATTCAAAAAGCCTAAAAAACCACCCCAGCTCTTTCTCAATTCGCCTATATGCCAATTTCCTATTTTTTTCGCATAAAAATCGGATCCCCAAGATTGCCTGTATTTTTCTGAATTTTCGAAAAATAATAAATAAAACTGGCAATTTTCAGCGATTAAAAACTGAATTCTCGATTGCGGAGAGAATCGTTTACGCTTTGGTTTAGCTGCATCTGCGCGTGGATTACAAATGAATTCTGCGCCGAGTGTATATTGATAATATTATATTATATTGGTAGGATAAATGTCTCTTTCAATATCAGTATTTCTTATTTAGACTCCTTCCACAGCAATAAATCAAGCAAATGTTCAGTAAAAGCCTGCCACTTGCGCAGAAGAAATGGATCGAAAAGATCAAGGAGAAATGACAAGGATTCTTAAGCAAAATGAAGCACGATTCTAAGACCGACACCATCCTCCAAAAGCCCATGATGGAAATATACACCGAGGCTTACGATATTTACTCTAAAGACGGAAAGAGCTTAGAAAAGTGGCTAAATGAATCTACTGCAAGCAGCATTCAAAATGGGTCCTCTGGCGCGAAAGAAGAAGCCACGATTTCCACTTACAAAGAACAGTTTAAGAATATGCTCGCTCTTGACATCTGGATTGACAAGTTGCTTCAGTGGCAAGAAAGCGGGTATAAGCTTGAGATTCCTCAAAAGCAGAAAGTCGACCCTTTACAGTGGAACAATACGCTGAGACTCAAACTGTCAAAATTCATGAAGGATGATAAATAGCGATATGCCGTTTCCAGCCCCGAAAATAGATCCAGGCATCCAGCAGTCAGAAAGTAAAATTTAATAAGTATTCAATACTTTTAGCAGCACAAGTCGACTCGAGAAAAAGGATGTACTCAGCGTATGCAGCTATGGACCCGAGCAGAGATCAAGACCAGCATCGACAAATCAAAATCAAGAGGCTGCAGGAGCTCGAACAGGAGTCGAAAAATGAAAGTGTCATATCGACAGATAAAGCGAGCGAAATTTCATCAGCTCATCGCTTTCAAACTCAAAGGCATGTCAAGCCCACAGTGTCGATGACAAACATACTAAAAAATCTGTCTTTGCTAAAATAGCGAGGTTAAGGCAAGCATTTTTGACGACAACAGTAAGCAAGCTGAGCAAATGAATCAAAATATGGTAATTCTTTACTGGCAATTGACTACACATCGCTTTCGAATTAAATTAAAGTTTTTACTCTTTTTATGAAACCGAATGAAAATTGTAAAGCACGAGATTAATTTAGTAAAACAGCAGCCACAAGTTTTGTAAACCCTACTTCATATAGAAAGCAAATAAAGTTCCGGAGTCGAGGTGTGTTATCCCACTGAATCTACTGAACAGTGACAGAATAAACATCCCTCAGGCGTTATCTTACATCGAAGAGTTTAATTCGAGAGTGCCGAAGATCATCGACAACTGACTAGTAAATATGCAGAAAAACAAGCCGAATAGAGCATATACGCAGATCGATCACAGTATTTACAACTTCCAAATACCGTTGAGGCCTCCAGGCACATCTCCTGAGATCCCATATGACATCCAGTCAAACCAGGACTTGTAGATTAGGTTCTAATCTTGTGATTGATAATTAATTAAAGAATTCAATCTGCGAGTCGGAGAGCAACCAGCAGACTTCAACTGCTAAAATACTAATTAATATTAACAGCTATTTGCTAGTCTTACTTAATAATTAAATTTTAGATCGATAGGAACCGTTGATTAATAATATCGTCACTTGCTTTTATTATCACCACGCCTTTTTTAGTAAAAAATTATATAATACATAATAAATTTATGTACTCGTGAAGAATCTATATTTTGGTATATTAAGTAAAAAAAATTAATTCAAGATTTTTTTTTTTATGTATTATTATTTATACTAAAACAGCAGTTGCAAGCCGGTCAAAATCTACAGTTAGTATCAAAATTATATTTGGTTGCAGTAAGTAATTTCAGTCATAATTTGGGTAAATATTATATAACTACCAAAATTGAACTTTGAATAGATAGAGCATGGGTTACGATGATTGCAGTTCGATTTCATCGACGACTTCGGAAGCCACTCTGATCTCATCGAAGTTTTCTGCCCTCTCAAACTGAGAGTCTTTGGTATCCGGTCTTTTGTAGATATTAAAAACTTGGTTGTTGCTCATTTTACCGCCGGAGACTAACTCACCAGAGTTCGCATCTGACTTGAGGTCATAATGCGAATCAACATTCATCGACTGTCTCACTTGATTCGGTGAAAGCGGGTTGTCGTGCATTTTCGCTTCAACCGCGTGGACTGCGGCCTTGTATTTGTCCATTTTGTCAAATCTGTACGAGTGAGGCTTAAAAGCGAGATTTCTGTCTCTCAACGCAGTAACCGGAATATTGCCACGAATCGGCTTTGTAAATATTGCATTACAGCCGAGGATTTTTTTAATGCACTTTTTATGTGCGAAGAATATCAGCAAGTAGTAAATAATCGCGAGGATAGCGATTATTAAATATCCAACTCCTTGGCTTGATTTGACTCTCTGATTGTAAGATAGCTTTGTTGGAATGTAGCATGACAAAGAAATCGAGCTCACTGTGCAAGTCTCAGTGTAGTAGGAGTTTGTAAAGATCTCTTCAGATCCAAACAAATCGATCGTTCTAAAGCAGTGGAACATCAGGATAATCATAAAGCTGTGAATAATGAACTGTCTTATATACGGGTATTGGTTCTCCACCTTCCTATAGAACTTCAAGACCAGAGCTTTTTCTATTAGGTAAAATAGTGCGATATGGAAGAAGAAAAATAAATACAGAATTGGTAGTCCAGCACCATGGTAGAATCATATAAACCCGTGCGCGAGTAATCGACCGATCTTGTGGGAATAGTCCAGCTCGACTCCGAGGTACAGCTGATTCAGGTCTTTCTGAATGACCTTGGTCGACTTCAAGCACTTCTTCCTAAGGAATACAATGATCCAAAGAATGAAGGTTTCAAGAGGGTGCAGAGCCAACATTGAAAAATAGTAAATGATGTAGAGGACGCCCCAGATTAGATACCACCTTCTACCGAGAGAGCTTTCTGACCTGTCACTCATCGTTTCAGGAAGGAACCCGAGAAATAGGAATTGGTAGATGAATACTCATATTGTTGTCAATATATACTTCTGAGACTTAAATTTTGGCCTGAGCAATATGTTGTTAAATACCAGCTTGAAGAAGTATGTCAGAAAGACATTAACTAACAGCATTGTTCAAATCGAAGCTGCGAAGAGCCTGTAGTAATCTGAGTAATAGTGCATCCAGTAAGTTCATAAAGTCTTCGTATCACCTGTTGATTTCTTAACTGTGCTCAATCCAACGTATCTTCAGTAACAGCTTTTCTCTTCAGTTGTCGCAGTCGTAGATGAAAGGTAAGCAGTAGCTGTAGATGATGTAAAGCTGTACTTATTTCAATCAGAGTAAATTGGAATTTTATAATATGCTGTTGCCATCTGCTTTAGGACCATCTTGAGACCGATAGAGCAAATAATTGCTGCAAATACAAGGGCTCCGAAAATTAACAAGAATCTTAGAAGTCTCGAATGAAACCAGTACTCAAGTTGGTATTCGGAAGGTTCGAGTGCCTCTTTGACTTTAAACTTGAATTCTCCATTGATCTTGAGTTGATTTGGCATTTTTCTTCAAGAATTGTACCATTTCGAGTACTTCGAGTAAGTATTTAGTCAATCGTTTCTTGCTTTTAGCGTATCGAACACAACGATGACTTCATAAGGAGTGTGGTCGAACTTATGGCTTTCATAGAATTTCTTCTGCACATTGCAAGCCTTTTGTTCTTGCGTGATAAGTTCGTTGACTTTCTTCTGGTCTGTACTGTTCCTGATGCTGTTTTTAGCTTTTCTGTCTCCAATTTTCTCACCGATAGACCGAACCTGAAGTTCATAAAGAAGTGCTTTATCGTACTTGTTCACTTTTACGGTTTCTACAATTTTGCCAAAAGTAATAAACAGCTTTAAAACCTCGCGTTCAAGGTCAAGCTTGCAGTCCTTCGAGATGTTGGTAACCCTGACTGCAAAGTCCCGGATACTAACTGGTGAATATTTCGAATTCATTTCGATCTTCGAAATGAAAATCTGGTAAATTCAGAAAATTATGAAAAATAATGTGATGATGAGATCCATCGGCAATATCATTGTCAAACCAGTTTGTGAGTTGTCCTTTCCGATTTTCGCAGCAGAATCACCGACTGTTTGGTATCCGAACCCGTCGATGTTGCCAAGCGTGGTCCGCTCGAAGTTAAATTTAATATCGTTCTCGCTGTACCACTCACTAGTAGTGTTGTAAGCCATCATCACGTTGCCGAGGAGGCAGATCACAAACATGCAGATTGCAAATCTTTTAACAAATGAAAAGTATATTCTGAATGAAGGGTGGCTGTTGCTGTTATCTAAGATCCCTTCTGACGTTGAACAAAAGTATGAGAATGGCAAATCTTTCGACTCATTTCTCAACTGGTGGTGGCTTCGGTACTTCATCGCCGCCATCACCACTGCTGGGTCTCGATCTCGCTCTTTATCATGTCGAGATGCCTCCTGAGCAGTCGGCGGTCTTGAGGCAGATTCGTGGATAACCCCCAGGTCGGGATTTCCGATTGGAGTCACTTGATAGAGTTTTTCATTGAATCCAACTTTTGAAAAGTCCGATGATGACTTCCAAAACTGCTCTTTGGTTACACTAAACCCAGGCTCGTCTTTTTGCCTGTTAAAGTTCGTATTTGTATTCACAAATAGTAAATTTGGATTTGTTGCTGTATTTGAGGATTCTTTTCCTAAAGAATAGAATATAGTAAATCTTTGAGGCTAGCAAGGCGAGAAATGCAGTGTTATTTGGTAAATTAAAGTGGTGGTATGTGTAGACTTACTTGCAAATCCATTAACCTCCCCTGTTGCTCTATTAACACCTTTTGAATACGGTCTTGCGTCTAGCTCATCCATCTTAAATTTATTTAAGCTTTCAAGATTAATGTTTTATCAATTCTAGTAGGAATATAAACCTTCGTTAGAGGAAGATTAGATTTTGATAAATACAACAGTAATTATAAAGAAAAAAATCAATTAAGCTATTATTTTTAAATAATCAATACGCACACTTTTATTTATAGTAAAAATAAATAATTGTATAATTATTTAAATCGCGTTTGTAATTGTCTATATCTTTATTTAAAATATTTTAATAAATATTAAAAAAAGTAGCTCGATATAACTATATTTATAATCTTATATTGTAAATATATTTTGTAATCTAACACAAAAAACTAAATCTACAGCTTTTTAAATAACTAATTATCCTAGATTTACAGTTAAATATAAAAATAATACTGAAGATTAAAAATAAAAATATTGATTTAGTTAGTTTTATATATTTAAAATAAAAAAACCAGTATTTTCTTTATCTCGAAATAACTTTATTATATTTATACTAAATTGTAAAATTCTAAACCCTCTAAACATAAATGAAATAAAACCACTGTCTCTTTCTATTTAGCTTTTTTTTGATCGATAACAGCTTGAAATAAAATAATTTGAATCAATATGAAAGACGACCACAAGGAAAATTCATATAATGAAAATATGAAGCAAAAGTTCCCAGGCATCCATAACAACCACTTTCAGACTCTCGGAGCTGGAAACGATTACCTCCCTCAGCTGTTGAAAAATGAACGAGACAAGCGAGAGTTTAACAACAGACAGAATAATTCAAATGCACTGATCGACATGCGAAAGGCTGCAGGAATGAAGATATCGACTCCGAATAGCCAAATGGTCAACTCGCAGCTTGCCTCTAATACTATGAGGAGCACTGCGAATCAAAATTCACAAAATGACGCTGAGGCCAGTCTAACTCAAGATCAAAAGCTCGCATCTTTTTATAATGAAAGCGGGAACCAAAAGCGTATTCACATGAGGACGAAGTCATATTCAAAGCATACAGTCAGAAGAGGGCAGGAAAGGATGACCAAGAACGACTTTTACCAAAACAACCTGTTCCTGCGAAGACATGAAAACCGCTCTGTCGTATCGAGCAGTTCAAATAATCAGTTTATAAAATAAGCCCTTCAGCGAGAGCATCCAAACGCACAGTAAAAACTTTTATTCTAAGAAAAACGGGTTCACAGTGCTCTTCGAAGACATCACGAAGATCAACATGCTGTTTAACGAGACCATCGAGACTGTATTTTGATACAGGCCGAAGTTGGCTCAAACTCTCAGCAATCTTAGTCTTTCTTACAATAAGCTATACGAAAAACTGCTCGAGCAGTATCACATAAGCGAAGTTGAAAAAGAAGCCGAACTGCAGCTGAAGCTAGAACGGACGATAGAAAACATAGAAAAACTATCCTCTGAAAGAGCCGGCCTTAATAAATAAAATCATGATTTTAGAAAATGCAGTCAATATTAAGAACTCGATCATCAAGTCGTTCGAGATGCAAGATGAAGAACTTAAGGCTGAGATCGAAAAACTTAAATCCGCAGCTATCTACGGAGCTGATATCATTAGAGATGACCATAAGGTCGAGTTGAAAGAAGCTCCCACGCAGCAAAAAACTGACTCGAAGCAGGACAACATCGACAGTCTTGAAGAATACAAAGAAAGCTTTAATGAACTTGATAACGAGCAAGACTTGAAGAAGCAGATTTACAAAAATATGGAGAATTTACTCAAAAACGTTATACAAGAATCAAAGAAAGACCAGCAGATCCAAGTCATCGAAAGCGAGTTAGAAGAACGGCCTGGAGCAAGTATCACACAGACTATCTCCTCGTCAGAGCTGAACATCGACGGAAGCAAAAATAACTTTAACTCAAAGGATAACGAAGGATCTAAAGACAACGGTAACTTTGATAAAACAAATGAACAAAGTAAAAATGATACCAGCGCACCAGGCCAAGAAAATAGTAAGCAAATTGCTATTTGCGCAGCTTATTCAGTCGTATAGAAAACGGAGAAAATGAAGAGACGAAGCAAGGCCAAAATACAGGAGGTACTGCAGACCCACGACTGAAAAGCCAGGGGACAATGAAAGCAACAGACTCTGTTACACTAAAACAAATGGCCTTGGAACTTACAGGACACTGGGCGATCCCTGATATGATCACCGCGTTTATTGTAAACACACCCAGTGTTGAAGATGACTGTCGAGTCGAGGCCTGGCCGATGTTTAAAAAGCAAATATATGAAATTTACAACCATAGGATCAAGAACTCAGCGACTATTAACGGATCAATAAGCATCAACTACATGTCACTTGAAGAGTATTTGATTATTTACTTTTTGCAGCTGTACAAATTTCGTAAAGTCGCAGAGGAAAAGCTATCTGAGTTTATTGTGAGTCTTAAGTACTACACTAACATCTGGCCGAGAGCGAAGATATTCTCAAAGCTCTCAGGGATGCTGCAAAACTCTGAGTCTTTAGAGAAGAACTCGAGCTACTCTGCTGATATTTACATGCAAGAGTTCTTCTACTTCGCCTATTCGTGAATCAACGTGAAAGGAGGACCAGCCGTAAGCTTGTATTTTTAAGCTCTATAGGACTACTATGAACATGAAGATGGGTCGACATATATTAAATGTGAAATTGAAGAGGAGCTCACGCCAAAAATCTTATTCTGGTTTGATGAAAACGACACTAAATTATGGTACCACAAAATGAAGCGGTACATCAAAAGAATTCCAGATGAAAACGACATCGAGGTTGAATATCTCGATGTCGATATCATTCTCAATAACTACATCGACGAGTTTATAGCGAAAAAGCAGAAGAACTTAAAGACTATCACAAAGCATTTTGCGAAATTCTTCCAGGAACAGGAAGGAATCTTCAATACAGATGAAATATCGACGATATGTGGGTATGTAATACCACAAGAAAATTTAATCTCACCACTGGTGTCTTATCCAGGCGAACTGTCGTTTATTCGAGCGTTTTTATTTGCACTCACGTCACAGAATAATGGTTTTGATATTTCAAATAAAAACTTTTGTAAAGGAGTTGGAAGATACGGCATCGACTCTCCGTTTCCTTCAACATCAAAGATTCTATACCTCTACGGGAACGAATATAACGTCGGGGAGCTATTAAAAGATAAAATTAATAGCTTAGAAGAAGCACAACAAGCGATCCTCGCTCACCAAGCTCACATAATCGGTTCAAATATTGTAATTAGGCAGCCAAATGCAAAATAATATCTCAATCGGCATTAAAAACTTAAAATTCATCGATGGAAAGAGGAAAATGAACCCGAAGCAGACGATTAAAACCACGCCTAAGAAAAATCAAAACGCAGACGCTGGTTTGATCAACATCGACTTAAATGTTGATGAATTCGGCAACGAATTCAACAACGACTTGAACGTTGAATCAGCGACGCCAAGAAAGGAAGTCAACCATGACATCTCCCCAGCGCAGAGGTTCAAAGTCGTTGTGCCTAACTTTGGCACATGAAGTTCGCTTTTTAACCAGCACTTTAATATTTTGAGAGATCTCAAGCAGAACATTGAAAAGTTCAAGAACACATACGAAGACCAAAGAGACACTGATAACTCGTGGAAGTGACTAGACGGAGTTTTAAAAGTCCTTGACGCTGCACTTGAGTTTCTGAGCTCTCCAATCTAGTCGTAGACCTAGCTAAATCAAATTTTTATCAATTTTTGAGTATTCAATTAATTGGTAAATTAATTGAATCTTATTATTTTTAAATATGGTAAGTTGAAGCAGCCTAAGAGCATATATGATCTAAACTCAGCATTTATTATGTAACACAAAAGCAGCAACAACAAGGAGCCAATTATTATTTGTATCGATATCTAAATATACAAATTTTTAGTGACAGCTTGCTAACTGATAATAACTAATGCACTGAGGTTTGAAATGTTCACTTATTCAGATTCATCTTTATTATTAAGTTTAGCTAAATTTACTTGACATAAATAATTATACCATCATACATAGGACAAGAACATCAGTGAAGAGTTCAAGTCGATGGGAGTGCAGCGGGTGTCCAAAGTTAAAAACAAAAACCCTGCTGAGATTCAAATCACCGCTGAGCAGCTTTTAGCTGAAGCTCAGGCCCACAAGATCGAGGACTCCCTTCCTCCAGTTGAAAGAATCACTGATCCCGAAGAACTCGATGATTACAAGTACAGGACTCGTAAAGAATACGAAGACAAAATTAGAAGGCAGACGCATCACATTGGCGCCTGGATGAAGTACGCTGAGTGGGAGGCTGGGCTTAAGGAGTTCCGCAGAGCTCGCTCTGTATATGAAAGAGCACTCGAAGTCGATTATCAACATGTCACACTTTGGCTTCGATACGCAGAGATGGAGATGAAGAATAAGTTCATCAACCACGCACGTAATGTATGGGAAAGAGCTTGCAAGCTTCTCCCAGGCGTTGATCAATTTTGGCTGAAGTATGCCTACATGGAAGAAGTCCTCAGTAACTATGACAAAGTCAGAGAGATCTTTGAAAGCTGGCTCACTTGGCACCCAAAAGACAATGCGTGGCTTGCTTACCTCAAATTCGAAGAACGAATGGGGAACATCCGAAGTTGTCGAGACATACTCGACCGGTTCATCGACTCAACCCCGAACGTCGGAGACCAAGAAATGGCTGAGGTCATTTCTCGTTACATGCAGGCTGCTAAATTCGAGGAAAAGCTAAACGACAGGGAACGAGCGAGGCTCTATTACGAAAGAGCACTTGCAGAGCTCGGCGAGGCCTGCCTACAAGAGCATTTCTTCTTGTCCTTTTGCAGATTCGAGATCAAATGAAAAGAATACGAACGAGCTCGAGTCTTATTCAAATATGCTCTCGACCGAATCCCGAAAGGAAAAGCTGCAAGGCTCTACAATGCGTTTGTCAAGTTTGAAAAACAGCACGGCACTTATGAAGAAATGGAGGATGTGATTCTCAACAAAAGAAGAACCATTTACGAAGAAGAAATCACTAAAGACCCACTAAACTACGACGTTTGGTTCGACTACACAAGACTCGAAGAAAGCGGAGGTGATATCGATAAAGCTCGTGATGTATACGAGCGAGCGATTTCTAATATTCCTCCAATACAAGATAAAAAATTCTGGAAGAGGTATATTTACCTCTGGATCAACTACGCTATTTTTGAAGAGGAAATCGCAAATGCTGTTGGAGGCTCAAAAGAGTCAAACACCGCTCAGCAAATATACGAAAAAGTGTTGTCAATTATCCCACATGAAAAGTTTAGTTTTAGCAAGCTTTGGATTTTATTCGCTCATTTCTACATCCGCCAGATGGACATTGTGAAGGCAAGAAAAATAATGGGGCAGGCCATCGGCAAGTGTCCGACTAAAAAGATATTCGAAGCCTACGTCGAAATCGAAAACATGCTCGCGAACTTTGAAGCGTGAAGGAAGATATACCAAAAGTGGATTGAGCTCTTTCCAAACGACCACCAGGCCTGGACGTCATATGCTAATTTTGAAGTCACTCTTGACGAGTTCGACCGCGCGCGGTACATATTTAATCTCGCGACGCAGAGAGATATCGATTATCCTGAGAACGTCTGGAAGTCCTTCATCGACTTTGAGATTTCAATCGAAAACTACGACGAAGCGAGACAGCTGTTCAGGCAGCTGCTGGAGCAGACAAACCACATAAAAGTGTGGATTGGCTTCGCAAAGTTTGAAATTGAAAATGCGCAAAGCTACGAAAACAGCAAAAATGTGTACTCGGAAGCGTATAATTATTATAAGACCAACGAGCCTGAACTTAAGGAGGAAAGACTGATGATTTTGGAAAGCTGGATCGAGATGGAGAAAGAGTTTGGCACTGAAGATAGCTACGAACAAATCAAACAGAAAATGCCGAAAAGAGTCAAAAAGAGGAGAAAGATCAAAGTTATATATAATGACCAACAAGAAGGAGACCAGAATAAGGAAGATGAAGGCGGCTGGGAAGAATTTTATGATTATATATTCCCTGACGATGAGTCGCAGAAACGCAATATTAAGATCCTCGAAATGGCAAGAAAAATGAATAAACAGGGCTTTGCTAAAGATGAGTAAATGTATAGATTTAAAAGTAATTTTATAGCCATTTTTTATCTACTTTTATTACAGAATAGCGAGAGAAAGTATAAGATAATTAGTACTGATATTTATTTCAATATTGATTTGTTAAAATCTATCTAAAGATAAACTTCAATGGTTTTAAGACGATTCGACAATTATTCTCTCATGTGCAAGTGTTCCATTGCAGTTACATAAATTCATGTTTTTTACTCCATAAAATACAGTAATATTTTTTCGTGACAATATACTTATTAAAAATTAAAATATCAACTCAATTATAATTACTTAATCCGTATGGCACTGAACAATTCTTTCTCCAATCTTAGCATTTTCCTGTACAATTCTCTCAGTATTCGGATCATACTTTCTCTCATTATCCTCTTGCATCTTCCTAATTTTCTCTTGATTTCCTTGATGTTCTAAAAATTCTTTATAGTTCTTTTTATTCTCGTTTTCAATGAGTTTTCCTGTTTAGTGAGTTCTTCGTGCCAAGCAGCAAGTCTTGCAACCTCTTCAGCATTTCTTCGTTTTTCTTCAGCAATTCTCGTTCGCCTTTCAGCAATCGACTCTTGGTACTGAGTCTTCATAAGCGAGTTTAGAGTCGACCGCTGTTCGATCGCATTACTCAAAGCTTCCTGCTTGAGTGAATGCAAATCTTCAACTGTCATCAGTGAAGGAGGCGGCATCACGGTGACTTCCTTTTCTTGCTGTTTTTTGAGTTTGTTTACCTCCTGCTGTATTTTCTGGAACTTTGCTGTATTTCGAGTCTCTTCCTTCATTTTTGGCTCTCTTGCGTAAAACTCAAATCGGAACCCTTTTGAATCAAGTTCTTCCTGCCTTTCTTTACTGTGCTGCTGGCTTTGTCTGGCTTTGTGGGCGGAGGACAGCGACAGCAGGTCTTCATAGTAGCTCTTGCGCATCTTGTGCTGCTCTTCGACAGCTTGCTTGACGATCTCGTAGTGTTGTTGCTTCAGCTCTTCAGTCTGAAGCTTATTCGTGATGTCGTTTTTCTTTTGCTCCCACTGCTTCCTTTTGTTTCCTTCGATTTCTGAAAGTTTCGTATTCATCTCTTGGTTGTTGGCTTGCTTTGCGTGAAGTCTGCGCATTTGCTCTTGGTCGAGGAGTTCCTTCATTCTTTGGTTGATGAGCCTTCCCTCCTCGATGTCTCTTTCTTTCTCCTGTTGTTTCCGCTGCACTTTTGATTGATGTTGGTGAAGTTGATCTTGAGCGAAGTTCTTCATATTCGTTTTGATATCTTTTATAGATTCCTCGGCTTCTTTTCTCAGCTCGGAGAGCTCTTTATCTGTGAAGAATACCTCTGGAGGTTTGGTTAGCTCTTCCTTCTCCTTCTGCTTGCGCTTGCTTTCTTGTGTGATTTGGGTCTTCAAAACTTCAGCTGTTTCTTTCTTTTGTTGCTTTATGAGGAGATCTCGCTTGTAGCATTCAAACTCGAGACCTTTGAGCCTTCGCTCCATTTCCTGGTCGTTAATCTTGCCTCGTCTGTTGAGGCTGACGATTTCTTCACGTTGGTCGTCGAGTTGTTTATTTGTACTCTAAAGAGACTAGTGCCCGTTGTCTGAGAGCTTCCTCGATAAGTTGCTTGTGCTCTTGCTGCATAGCTAACGACTGTTCAAGATTTTCTCTGTTGTTCTTCTTCGCCTCCCATTCATAATGTTTCTTGGTGCTCAGTTCAGACAGCGTCGAGTTCATCTCGTTTTTAATAGCTTCTTGCTGAGCTTTCTTGAGATCGGCCTCAGCTTGCTCTGCAGCTTTCAATTGCGCAAGTCTTTGCTGCTCAAAAGTAACGATTTCCTGTTTTTCATTCTTCTTTCTTTGCTTCTTGGATTTGATTAAAGATGCATTGGTTCAGTGAGGACAGTCGGGGTCTTCAACTTTGACAATCTGTCTCCTGAAAGTCTGGGCAGCAGTGTTAGAGTCTGCAGCAGCTTCAGCAAAGGCCTTCATGAACTTTGTATCTTTGATTGACTGATTTCTTCTACCGTAATCTTCGATTGAAGTCCCTGTTGTTTTTAGAGTCTTTACAGCTGCACTTTCAGTTGACTTGATTGGTGTCTCATATCACGCATGCTCGAATGCTTTTGACGAATAGGTTGCCGTGTACCTCTTCATTTCTTTATCAGAAACAGTAACGGCGTTTGTATCTTGAGGCTGAGCATTTGATAGCTTTTTACTGTGATTTTGATGATTGAGTTTTCCGGTTGATGTATTGCCACCAAATATCTGAGAAACTCCTGGGCTTGCAATCGAGTTCGAAACTCCTCTTTTAGTGTATCCTACATAAATTTTAAACCTATTTCCTGATGCAAGACTAATAAATCAATCTCCACACTACCTCAACCATCACTCAC
>JAGYYN010031781.1:0-10426 GCA_021441665.1 Euplotes cf. woodruffi 2 WChen-2021 | reverse complement strand
GTGAGTGATGGTTGAGGTAGTGTGGAGTGTAATTTTAGTGATAGAGCTCATCACTTAGATATTAATAATTACTTATATATGGGAGGGACAATAATTAGACAGATTGCAGATTGCACTAAAATTCAGCAAATATCGTATTAGCTTAATACATACTTACTGAGACTATTATTTTTAAAATTACCAGTCTTATTTTCAACCAAAAAACATGTATCTTTTTTATCGAAGATAATCAACATTATGGAGGTGAAGGAGCAGGCTTATACTTTTACACTATTTTAAATCAATTTTATTATCTTTTAAATGGAAATATGATTTGCAGTTTTTTATTTTGTTTAAAACTGGTTGTTTTTTTAATCATAATTATAGCAAAATTTAAAATACTAATGAAAATCTCTTAAAAAAGATTTCTGAATTTTATTAATGATTTTGAGTAAAATATACTTATCACTACATTTAAATCTCGAGTTTTCAAATGAAAAGTTATATTTTGTCAAGAGAGATTTATATTTAATATGGATGATATTAGCAGCGCTCAGCGACGATTAAATATAGACCCTTCAAGCCCATCTGGCTTCAAGCCAGGACTGATCACGATCCACGGGTACATTCTCAAAGACTACCTCTCACTAAAGTCTCAAGTTGAGAAGCAAGAGCAAAAGGCGCTTAAATACCGATTGAGCGAATACGAAGCAGAAGCCAATCAAAAATGTAGTTTTTCAGGATGTAAGTAATTTATTACTTTTGATTAAAAATTTTACATTCAGTTAAAAAACAAAAATTATTGAGCAAGATATATTTAAAAATGGCTATTTTCAGCTTCAAAATACAATTTTACGAAATTGATTTAATTTTAACGCAATAATATCATAGCGACTCAAAGACAGACTTCAATAACTGAATCGGATATTTCAAAATTACAGATAGCAGTGGTAACGAGTATCTTTTTATATAATAGGAACAAAAAAGACTGGCTGTCAAAAGGAAGGCACTGGTGGTCCAAAGACTCAAAGATTCAATCAATCACCGTTTAGAGATGCAATCATCCCTTCCTTCAATCACTAAACTCGAGACTTACGAGAAGGAAATGAAAGAAGAGCGGTACCGACTGGCTGACCAAAATAACTCAATAATAGAAGAGAATCATAAATTAAGTGTAATTATACAACACGAGGATTTTTAAATTCATAATATTACTGATATATTTCGCTCTTTTTACTGCTAAATAAGCTGATTAAAATACAGTCGGCCAGCGCCAAAACTCTACTGATGTGATACTCAAGTGAGGCAGACAACGAGATTGCGAAGACTATTGAAAACCAAGCTAAAGAAGAGGAAGAGGACGACTTTCAATTTATTGAAATCGATGAGTTTGATACAGACGAGTTTATAGAGTTCCAGCGTAAATCTAATGACAAGTAAGCTTATTTTTAACTATACTGACTCCTGCTATTAGAAAGGGCTCAGGCAGCGAATTCACCAACTTGATCGCACCGATCTTGCTCACTAGTAATTACTTCGGCGATGGCAAATCAAATGATACATCAAAGACAACTCCAAAACAAAGCATCGCAAGCACTGAAGAGCAAGTGAGTCAAAAACCAGATCAGATAGAAAACCGTAGACTGTCTTGGGCTTGTTCTCAAAGTGAATCTTCAAGTGATTTAGAAGATAAAAATCAAGCAGAAACAGAAGGCACCTTCTATTTTCTCGACAAGAAAACGATCAAAAATAACATCATTGTATCTGACGGTTCTAAGAGCCCAGAGCCAAGAAATCGAACTCAATCTGTCAACAATTTTAAGCCGACACTAATAAACCAGACATTGCTTACAAGTACGATAAAAGAAAAATCGGAGGTTAAAATGAATGAAAAATCACTAAAGAAAGTGATATGGCTGGTCATTCACAAAGCGATATTAATAAGAACCATCGCTAAGATCCTTATGATTTCACTTCCATATAAAATCGATGAAGATTGCAACTTAATTGATGGAAAAGTCAAGTTGCCGCTAAAGCCAAATCAAAGCAGCCAGTATTACGCAGAAGCAATGAAAGCGTATTCATTGCTGCAGTCCGACACTAAGTTTCTATATAGATCAGTCAAGTCGAAGTTAAGCAAAGCGCGCTATCAAGGAAAAATGCTAGAGCTGGTTGCTAAAGTTATTAATTCGATTTAACTAAATTTGCATGATATTTATATCATTCCATAATTAAAAATCAATAATTTTTACTATAACAATCGAAGTTATTATAGAATATTTAACTATAAATAATAAAATTTGAATGTCTTCCAGCTGTCACCTGAGCCAATGAAGTAAGGCGAAGAACTACTGCGAGCGACTGTACAGTAAAGTCCTCAACAGCATTTACTTCTACGATGACACCCCGTATACAAAAGAAGAAAATGACTTTGGTAATTTTGTATAATTCCCCTCGATTTGTGTATATGAATAATGCTTTATACAGTTTTCAGTGCTCAAAAAGATAAAATTATATTATTAGCTTATTGAAAATAAACTATATATACGATGCAAAATCATTTTATTAAATAAGAAAAATATTCAGCAAACAATCTAAATATTTAAAATATTTTCTTAATTTGTAAAAATAAATGTGAAATTTGCATATAGCTATTTTTTATTTTTAAAATAATTGTCTTTATTTTTCCAATTTCGGCTATTAAAATAATTCAGTAATTATCATTCAGGAAGTTAAATTTATATACAGCAAGGAATTACGTTTCATTTATGATTATCAAGCAATTTGCAAAAGGATTGTCAAAAACACCTCCGAGAAATGCAAAAACTAAAAATGAATTATCAGCATTTTTCAATAGTAATATTTTCTCGTTTATAAATCTATTTGCAAAAATCTCCTGATTATTTACAGACAAAAAACGAGTCTCAATCGACCATGCAAATGACCAAGAAAAGCTAAAATAATGAACTGAGTTCTGAAGTCTCTAAATTTTACTCGAAATGACAAAGATTAAAGTAAAATCTAAAGTGACAAAGCATTTACACTTTCCTTTAGGAATGAAATAGATGATGAGGACAGCTTATCACCAGCTGCAGCTCGAATGACAAAGCGAATATTCCGGTAAGACGAATACCTCCAGAGCTTAGTAATATTTACTCATAGAAACCTGAAGTACAACTACACGATAACATCAACTGAAAAATCGATTGAAGCACCGCCGCCTTCAATATCTCCAACGAACTCAATGATTTACGAGGTCGGCAATGACCTTTGCCAAGACGCATTCGGCGATTTTATCAGTCGGTACTCATCAACGATTGTCTCGATATTGCCTTTAAACATCGTGAAGGCAATCGATCTTCCTTCTGAGCAAGTGCAGATAAAGTCGATCGCGGCGAAGAACACTTTGTTTCGAGGGCTGCAGACAGGATACCTCAACCCTGCGGATAGAATCAACAGTATTCATTTTTCAAGCAAATAGGATCAAGTACCCAAAAGTCATGCAGACAATACAAAAGCGGAGCCACAGTACGTACGTTTAACAGCTTATTCGACTAGGAGTACACTTTGAATTCGATCAAATCAAAAATGCCAACTGTAAGAATCGGAGGAAAGGCTCGCATAGCCAGCTCAAGTACTATAAAGACGACAGAGGGCTAATCATCAGCAGAGTTAAGAGGGTATCATCCAAAAAGCTGACTATACAAAAATACATCAGGAAGTTATCAGCAACACCAAGGTACGTCAGCGGTTGTTTATCTCCTTTAGTATCGCTAACAATTATGCTGATGATCCCGAGCTGAATAATAGCTGAGAAATGCTAGATAAACATTTAAATCCAGATGGACACACAAATATCAAATCCTCGAGTAAATAAAATCAACTGTGAGGATCAGCAAAACCAGACAATAGTGTCGAAATAGGTCGCAAAGAAGCAAATCTCGAGGCTCTTTTTGTATAAACTCAAAATAACTTATTAAGCGGTAAAAACAAGCAATATTTATGATTTAGTTAATGCTGAAGCAGTGCAGATTTTTGATACTCCGATTCTTTCAGATAAAAGCATCCAGACTCCTATTGAAATGCGCTGCTGCCATGATTCATATCGCTCTGCTCACTTGAACCAACATAAAGTAATGCGAATGAATAAATTAAAAATAGAGTAAATCGCCGAAGAAAAGTAAAACAAAGCTCAGCCAGTTTAAAAAGTCCTTTGAAGGCTATAACTCTCGATGTCTTGTATCAAAAGGTAATGATAACACTAAAATTTTAGAGAGGATTCCTAAAATGGTTATTAAAAAGCTAAAAATCCGCAAAGGAAGCAAAAAGCGCAGGATTAAGAAGTTGCCAAATAGGAAAGCAATTTTATCTAAAAGTCAAGAGTCTCAGGTACATTTTTTATCGTTTTATTAATCAAGATTAAGTTGGTAAAATCTCTTCGATTTTGAGAATTTTAATACGAAATGATCATTTTATCTATAGAAGCGAGAAAAGTCCGAAAATGCAGATATTCCTCAAATAACAGTAAACAACCAAGAAGTCATCGTGGAATCTCAGGAGCCTGAAAAATCAATCCCGACTTCGATTAAAGACACTCTCAAAAACACGATCAAAAACTCGATCGAAGACGAGACCAGATCGCGTAAAAGATCTTGAGTTAACGCGAAGTTGTACAACAACGAGTCGAAAAATAAAATTCAAAATGCGATTGAGGATCTTATTCAGAACAAAAGCTACATCAACTTGTCGTTTTCGCAAAAATCGCTGCTCAAGCACACACACGTGAAGAACGAGCCGACTGAAAGAAAGCCATCATGCATAGATTTAGATATTGTGCAGAGGTACAGATCTTTTACTGATTTATTTACGCATCAATAAAGCTGCATTTTTCCTATATAAATAATTACAATTTTTACATCATTCACTTTGCTGTTTTTAATGATTAAAATGCACAAAATAATTAATTGCTTTTATAATTAGATTATTTAAAAAAATCGAAATAGTGCTAGTTTTGTATTTACTATAATAATAGTTATGTAATCTTGAGTATATGTACTTGATATCAAAACGACTCGACTTTAGTGATAATGAATCAATAGCCTTCGTGAATACTTATTGTAATAATATTCTCCTATCATCTGGAATCCGCATGATATGAATATCTCTTATTTTATTTCGCTTTATCTATAATCTTAGATTCACTCGAAAAATTCATTAAAATTGATACTACCAAAGTAAAGTTAATTATTCTTTAGTAGAATATAAAAATATCTAAAAAAAATAATTAGGATTTAAAAAATATTAAGAGAAATCGTATTTTTAATCATTTAAAAATCAACTAGTTTTAATCTTTATAAAAATGGATTATAATTTTTAAAAGTAATTAATATTTTTATTAAAATATTTACAGATTAATTAAAAAAAATAGTTAAGTATTTAATTCTATCTAATGTTATTTTGCCAATTTAAAATACTGAAATGTAAAAGATAATTATTTTTTTGTTAAAAACCACATCAACTTGATGTGGGTTTACAAAAAAAATTAAATTTGTCAATTAATAATCAAAAGCTGTTATGTAAGCGTGTATAGTCCGAAGCAAAAGGAAGCAAAGAAGGCTAAAAGTAAAAAACGGAAGAGCCAGAGTAAAGTATACATCAACACGTCCAGCTCGAATCTAAATTTCAATACAAAAGGACTCATTGACTTAGACTACAGCTATAAGCTTGTAAAGGAACTTGAGAATATACGGTCGAGCAAGAATGCAGAACTAAGGGATAAAATCTTTAATCCGAACTTCAACTCGACCTCTAATATTTTAGTAAGTTCACCTGAAGACTCGAATAAATTTCGGTGGTTTTAGTTCCAAAATAAAATGACGCATAAGGTAATTAACAAAGGAAAATCAATCGAAAGAATGATCCCGACTACAGATGGTAACTCAAGCTGGGTTTATTTTTATAGCCACCAACACTGTATACTTCAGCCCTAATAAAGATACGAAGAAGTGATCGAAGATTCTTACGTTCTTCAAACGCAATATTAATGCGCTGATAAACCTCATCCCACATGAAGAAGCAAATCCGGACGTTTTTGAAAAGAGTAGAAAAATACTAGGGAAGCAAAAATAGCATGAGAAAGTACAGGCCGTATTCTGTATCCAGCAGCAACACTCCGATGGCTGTAAGCACCCTCTGCTAACTGTAATTAGTCGTCCAATTGGATATTAAATGATAGAGTCCGCCCGTTCACTGAGAACAACAAGTTTAGGCAGAAGAGATTTACCAAAGCCACATGTTTACATTCAAATGTTCAGAATTCAGCAATGAAGAATACTGCCTCAAATCTTATAAGTGACGGATATAGTAAAAGCAGGAAGCGGAAGCAATCAGTGATCGATTTGAACACATTCACCATCAACTCTTCAAGTAATGATTAACCGATTATTTTACAATTTTTTAATATTTTGCCACTGTAATTTTCTTGATTCTTACATGATTGTGGTTTCAATAATAATTTTGAATTTATCAAAATTAAAGTTATAACCAGCTAAAAATAATCAGCGTAATTATTATAATAAATTTTGACTTCAATTAATAAATTTAAATTGAATTTGAAACCAATGGAAGAAGAAATCAACGTGATCAAAAATGCAAATAAGCTCATCTGCAAAGACAAAGAGCAAGTGGTATACTTCATCCTCAATAAAGAGCAAATCGAATCCAGCTCAGCCACAGAGCAAATCTCGTATTTAAGGCTGGAGAGCAGTAAATTAAAAAGCCACTCGCAATACTTCAGAGACACATTAAGTAAGCCAAAGACCCGAAATCGGAATGAAACGGGCTAAATTTTATATTTAGGCACAATCACGCAAAAATAAAATACGCTTGATCTTGCCGAACTGGACTTCGCTTTTCGCAATAAAAGTACTGGTCAAGTTCGTTGATGAAGACCTGCTGCCGAAGACAATGTCCTGGCAAGAAGCGTTAAAAGTCGTGTGGCTCGGAGACTACTTCAAGATCAGTGAGCTGGTACTAATTGTCATTGATTCCTTCATCATTCCTCAAATCAGCACAGATAACGTTGTGAAGCTCATTAACGAATCGTACGCTAAACTAAAATCATTCGGAAAGAACAGTTTCCGAAAGCACAGCAAAAGCATCATTATGACTGACAGGCTAAATAAGTCGTTTTCTCAGAGTCACTTTGAACGCGAAGAAGAAGCTTGGTGAACGTTGCTGGACAAGTCGCTTTGCTTCATGTCCGAAGGCAACCCAATTTCAATATTAAAAGAGCAAAAGACTCAAAACCAGATCCCTAAAGTAATCCTCGAAGAGATCGTAGAGCGAGTACACGGTAGGACAAGAGGATGTCCTGATATGCAAATGCTCAAGTTTTTAATGACCGTTAAAGAGTCTCAATCTTTAATACACTTACTTAAGAAAGAACATGACTGCATCGGAGCTAAAGTTAACTCAGAGCAGATCTTTGAAAATCCTTTGCTCACGTGGGAAGTGTGTGGGCTCAAAGACAACTTGATCAAAGAAAGCGACCCGTTTTTAATTGACGGATGACTCTTCATCCTGACTGCTTGGTATATCAAGGACCATATACAGGTCACAATGAAACATATTGAAGGAGAAACCGCATGCGTTATTTTGAAAAATCAAGATAATGAAAAGTGGGAGTCTTTTAAACCGTGTGTACATTACCCGGGAACTTATATATCAGTTGTGTATAAAGTTGTCCTCGATGAAAAAGAAGAAACATGAAATAAAGATCTCCTCACAATTTCACCGTTCACAAAAGAAACTATGATATTAACAAATCAAATATATGACTTATCAGGACAGGAAGCTTTGAAGATTAAGATTTATTTGAATATAAAATATACCTATGCAGCTTTGATTTCAGCTGCTGCAAACGACTTTGGGTGTCATTTTGAGCATATTAAGTAAAGTGTCTCAAAACACCACGATAAATCTAAATTTAAAACAATCCAACGAATCAACGAGTATATTTTTACCGTTTGAAATTCTCAATCTTTTGCTAAAATCAGACGATCTTGAAGTTATTAGCGAAGACCAAGTTCTCGATTCTTTTATTTTATGGTACGATACTGCATCGAAGGGTAAAGCCGCAGACGATACAAAATTTAACGATCAAATTCGAAAGCTGACAGACAGCATCCGTTGGAACTATATCAACATCAATAAACTTATTGCTTCTTTATCAAGTAAGCGAAGTGATAATTATTAATTCTTTAGGCCGCAGCCAATTATGATCAAATACAGAGATCAGACGGATTTTTCGAGATGAACTGAACCACAGAATCCTTCAAAGAAGCGAAATTGATAATATTTTTAACCACTCGAGATCGTACCTGTCCAGCGTACCTCCAAGAAAAAGCTATGAAAGCTTTGTAAGAGATGAAACCTCAGAATTCGTGCTAAATCGAGTTGCAGATACGATCTTAGACATGTTTGTATCTCAGCATCAAGCGTCAGATGTAAAACTGAATGCGACGAAGCCATTACTGAACAACTGTAACGTGTTGAACCAAAGGTGCACTCAGGCTGACAACTGATCTTCAACGAAGAGCTTTAACTCAAAGACAATCGAAAACGACATCAGTATTATCAACAACATCGCGAACATGTCTTGCTATCGAGAGGAAAGGGAGAACATCAATACGACCAATCGAAGTTGAGTCCGAAAGACCAGCCAGCCTTCGCTTTACGCAACCAACAAGCGAGTACATAAAGGTAATAATAGCTGTATATCTGTAGAATCCTCAAAAATAAGGAACTCAAAGCAAAAATAGAAATATTGTGATTGAGAGGTCTCTGCATAACTCTATGCTTGCGAATACGCATCGCAGCCGGCAGAGCAATAATAGTAGCGGTAGGTAATTGAATCCACCTTCATTGTGATTTACTGTAGATATTCCAGTAAACCTGAAAAGGACGATAGACTACCTCCCTGTCAACCAGAACAACTTAAAGTTCCAAGTCTCGTGATCGGAAAAGAAAGAGGAATTGGTGTAAGTGAAAATCGCATCACAGTTTTTATAGAGACAAGCTGAAGGTTGATCTTAGTACGACCAAGCAAGGACCAAGAATTGCAATGGTCGGTCACCAAACAAGAAAATTCAAAAAACCGTCAACTTGCAAGTAGGCGTCCCATCAGATAATACCTCGGTTTAAAATATTATACAATATTTCAATTTATTTTCAGACTGCAAGGAGGTGTTATTTTGATATAATATTTTGATTTTTTACATAAAAAAACTCAGTAAATTATAACCTCCTACCATTATAAATATTGCTTCTTAGTATTTGTTGCATCCCACCAAATCATTAAATTTGGATTCTTTCGATAAATTTTTATTCATTCTCAAAGTTATATATAAAGATTGAGAAATAGGTAATATGAACTCGCTATATTTATTTCTTAACAAATGATGGAAGAAGATCTCCACCAATCTCTAAGTTACTACATCAACGGTATCAAAATTACGATTGCTGCACATGACCCGGACATGTACAAACCAAACTGACTCCTATCGAAGATGATCGGACTGTCGAAGGCAAGATTGTACAGCTGAGTGCCGACTTGCTTTAGACTTAGCCAAGACTTCGCCGAATGTCTTCCTTCTAAGTCGACCAATAAAAATAATGATGACAGTGTTGAGCTCGTCACTGTTAATCAAAGCAAAATTACCCAGCCGAAGGTCTTACCAAGTGTGAAGTGCATAAGTAGAAGAGACTCAGTGGTAAGCGCAGTACAATTGATTTTATACTGCTGAATTATTTTAAATCAGGTCTTAAAAATATTTTTTAATACTTTTTTTTGTGTAAAATATCATACATAAAATAGGGGTATTCGAGCTTATTAAAAAATACTAATAATTTCAGCCTTTTTTCTAATAATTTTAAATACATTCAATATTGAAAAACTTCGTAGAAGACGATCAGGATCTAATTGAAAATGAAGTAATCTCAATAGATGAAGAAAGTGTTGGAAATGTATCATCGGGTCCATGAGGTAATTTTAATTTCTAAATGCCACGGGGGAATCGCAATTAATTAATGTCATTGATTGGATATAGTCTATCTAAAGCAAACTTCAGAATGTGATAGTGGTTCGAACTTTCAATCCCCAGAAATTAGAGCAACAAAAAATTTTACGAACTTATTTCAAACATCTGAAGAAATCAAACAACAGGACATTTGAGAATCAGACATAGTAGGATCAAACAAGAGCTTAGATTCAAGTCGATCAGGGATGCAATTAGCGATTGAAGTTGACGACCACTACACCTCGCCTAACCATACCACTCCTATCATCGAGGAAAAATAAGTATACAGCAAAAGAAAATATTTTAAGTCTGATTTACTCAAGAATTGACAAGCAACACAGGATCGATGAAGGACTCGAGCAAAAATA
>JAGYYN010031763.1:0-13591 GCA_021441665.1 Euplotes cf. woodruffi 2 WChen-2021 | reverse complement strand
TTCACATCCTCTTTTAACTTTTGATTTTGTCCATCGTCACTACTCCTACTGCCTATAGAGAGAACCGTAAAGGCAATGACACAGCCGGCAATCCAAAACTAGAGTTTCCAAAGTCGATTCAGAACCAGCCGATTAGTGTCAATAAATTCGGAAATGAAGTCATTCAAAAATAAGCACTGCCAAGAGGAAAAGCCGATTATCAATAAGCTCAGGACCGGGCATTCTAAAGGTGGCCTCAGAGACAGATCGAGAGACTTCATTACGTGAAAGAACCGAGACCCATCTATCAAGTTCCCCGGCAGTGGAAAGCAAGCTCTAAACAGCACTCGAAATAATGATATTTCAGACAAGCGCGCTACTTACCAGCCTTCTCCATGAGAGCCAAGGAGCAAAGATTTGAAGGCCAAAGCGAGCTCAAGTGCAGTCAAAGTTGTATTTCCGAACTCTTTGAGGAACAGGTCTGTGCGTAAATCTGAAGATCCACACCTAATAAGCAAATCTGGCTATAGTAACCAAGAGTAAGCCTTTTGTGACTACATTTAGACAAACTAAAACTCACCAGAGCACCAACAGCGTATCGAACTTCACTGAAGGAGCTAAAGTCAATATTTTTAAAAACGAAAAGTACTCGACAGATGATCAGTGCAGCGATAGAGGAAGGCAGCTCTCAAAACACATTATCCCGATTATACCCAAACGAGCAGTCCCTTCGAACGTTAGATGCAAGTCAAGCGACGTTAGGAATATTACCGTGAGAAACTTTATTCAAGATGACGAGACCAATGCCAAAGATTGCGAGTACAGCAGCAGGTACAACCCGATTGCAGATAGATCAAGACATCTTACTACAGAAAACCAAGCGTCAAGATACAGCACAAAAAGCGTTGATCATGTAAAAGACTACATTGAGAAAAAGAAAATTAAAGAAGAACTGTTTTCACTCATCACAGGCAAATCTAATATCATTGAGCTTGAGAAATTCATCAAAAATAAAAATCCTGACTTGAACTGCAGAAATGACGAGTGGAAGACTCCAATTCAAGTAGCCACTGAAAAATAATATAAACACAGCGTGGATTAATCTCCTGATTCGATATGGAGCGGATATTAACAGACTTTCGCCTGATAATAAGACAGCTCTTCATTACGCATGCATCAACAATAACGAGTCAGTTGTTGCATTACTATTAAAGTGAAAAGCAAATCTAAATAGCGTTGATAAAGACGGAAACACACCAATTAACATTGCGATGAAAAACGATAACAAAGAGATTGTAACTTTGCTTCTCAGCAAGTCGAAAGATCTAAATCTAAAGTTCAAGCATTTAAAGTCTCAGAAAAGCTTCGAAAAACTTAAGCAAAAGACTTCGAATTCTAAAAAGAGGATCAAGAATAGTCTAGAAAATGAGATCAAAATAGCGAATTACACTACAAACCCGAATAGTTCGAATACGTTCCGAGACAAAGAGGAACATTCTCCAACAGCCAGTCAGACTCAGAATTTGCTGTCGAAATACAAGAACTCGGCTTCGTTGAAGTCGATGTTCAACAACATGTATAAGTCAAAACGAACTGGAAAGACAAGTCTGAGCAAAGGAAAACACCAAAATAATATGTTCGACTCTGTATCTTCAGGAACGAGCAAATCAAAGAAAAATAACCTGACTGATAAGTACTCGCAAGATCGCGATGGAGGCAAGAACTCAAACGCGTTAAATATGATGAAGCAGAACTCGGTCTCAAGCTCAGCAAGTAAGCCTGAATCTTTAACACTTATAATTTAGAAGGAAACAAGAAAGAAATCAGCTACGGAGCTAAGACAAACTGAAAATAACTACAATGATAAAGCCGGCTCAAAATTGAACACCAAGGAAACTCGGTTTAGACCAGAAAGTGCACGGGACAGCCCTGAAATGAAAACTAAAGAGTTCGTGAACTACTTAATACCAAATAATACGATGTCGTCTCCTGAGAAAAGCCTTCCTTCACAGACTGATGCGCCGAAGAAGCAATCAATGTACCAAGGCGGCTTTGTAGATGAGCACGATAATACTTCTCTCTTTGATAACGATTTTTCTGAGTACACTGAGCACGAAGAAATCGTCGCTGATCTTTCAGAAAGAGGCAACAAGGCAAACAGCGATAATGAGTCTATTACAGAGCCCATCAAAGACGCAGAAGAAGAAAAAGTTACATATCGAGGTCGAGGAGCACAAAAGCAGTCAGATCCAGCAATCCCCGACAAATTCTGCAAAGAAAAAGGAGTCAGCATTACACCAGATATGTTCAACATCGAAAGATGCCTCGGAGTTGGAGCCTTTGGCAAAGTATTTCTTGTGACAAAGAAAGATTCAGGCAAAAAGTATGCGATGAAAGTACTATCGAAATCTGAAATAATCGGAAATAATATTACAAGATATGCACTGACAGAAAAGAACGTGATGAGCAAGATCTTTCATCCGTTTATTGTTGGACTGAACTACGCATTCCAGACGAAAGAACTTTTATACCTGATACTTGACTACTGCCCCGGAGGAAACCTTGGAGAACTTTTAGATAGAGTAAATAACTTAAGCGAAGACATTGCTAAAATCTATACTTGAGAGATCGTGCTCGCTCTTGAAGAACTCCACAAAAACAATATTATTTATCGAGACCTCAAACCTGATAATGTTGTGATCGATGAAGAAGGACACTTGAGACTGACCGACTTCGGTTTGTCTAAAGAAGGCATCGATGATGAATTTGGCACTAAATCTTTCTGTGGTTCGACTGCTTACCTTGCACCTGAAGTCATTCTTAGAAGTGGACACGGAAAGCCAGTGGATTGGTATCTACTTGGGGTACTTATATATGAAATGCTTACAGGAATTCCACCTTTCTATTCAAAAGACAAAAAGAAAATGATGAAAAAGATTATTAAAAATTCTTTAATAGTCCCTGCATTCATTTCATTAGATGCTAGAAATATTCTTGAAACCTTACTAATGAAAGATCCAAAAAGCAGATTAGGATCAGGCAAGCTTGATGCAGCGAGTATCAAAGCACATCCGTGGTTTAAAGATATTGACTGGGACGATGTATACAATCGTAAGCTCCAAGTTCCGCCAATGTACACTGGAGCTCCTCCAGAAGACAAAAACACAGATATGAAGAATCACGTGAACATTATCAAAGGTATCGACAGTAGTTCAAAGCGAATAACTACAAGTAACCTTCACATTGAGGATTGGTCTTTCTATGATGCTTCTGATCAAAAGCATAAATATTCATATTAGTTGTATAATTCAGTATTAAATATTTATTCTTCAAAATTATGACTCTCGGCCAGCGTTATTTTAACTTATATAGAATTTACTAACAATCAAAATAAAATGAGTAAAAATAAGACGAAGAACAGCCAGACGAAGTCACGAGACAGCGATGACGAAAAGGTTGATCGACTCGACTGGTTCGAGATCGAGACCAACGTTCGCAAGAACGTTCTCGAACTCATCGACCCCGTGCTAGTAAAACTTGATAAAGTAAGATTGATATTTGGGATTTAAATTTAAACCGTTGTCATCAATCCTACAGGTCAGAGAGATGAACATCAACAACTATAAAAATAATATGAAACTCGAAAGCAGAATGAGCTTAGTCGAGTCAGCAGTGTTTCATAAGGAAACTGATGACCAGTTCGATCAGATTCGCAAACGGATCCTCGATATGGAGTCCGAAAGAGTGATGAAGGAAAAGGACATCCATATCAAAATCGAAGCTCAAAAATAAAGAATTCGAAGGACTCACTTTTTACTTTAACAATTACAAATAAAGATCTTGAAGGTAAGATACTTCGCTAAATATGCAGGAATGAATTACTCCATCAGCGTTATAAAAGATCACTTCAAGTTACTGGAGACTTCAATTGAAGGAAAATTAATAAATGTCGATAACGAGTTGTCTAAAGCAACACAAAGAGAGCATAGTGACTTCGAATCACTTAATGGTATAGTAGTTAGATATCTTCACATTTATTTAAAACTGCATATTTTGGGCTGACAATAATTATCAAATTTAAATAGACCGCCAGACAAGCACAGAAAATATATTAGTAGAAAGATTCAAACAACTTGACAGTCAAAATATCAAAATAGATAAGGTAAAGATTCAATCATAACTTAACTTGCTGTAGGTCGATGAAGTCATCAACCGTTACTGTGAAGAGATCAGCCTCGTTAAGCTGAACTGTATTCAACTCGACACGTAGGCTTCGTTGTAACTTATTTTTAGAATCAAAGCAAATAAAGATAATTTTGAACAATTCCGACTCGAAATGTATGAAAAAATCAGAAAAATTAAGGTATTCTATAACATCTCAAAACATGCTATTTGCTGTAGGTCGACCACGACGAGCTATTAAACAAAATGATATCCTTAGAGAATTTCGCGGACAAGTACATCCCGCTCGTAGCCCAGAACATAACGTGAGACACCCTCAACCAAGTCATCGGTCATAAAGAAAGGAAGAAGCTGGAGCTTTACGAAGAGAAAATATACCAAAATCTTCACGAGACTATTTTAAGAGACGAAGGGAATCCAAATATCGATAAGCATCGAGACGAACTGCTCAAGCAGATCAACAACAAGTTGACTCTTCTAAAGCAAATAATGGACGAGCGGAAGTTTTTAGTGCCGAAGGAGACTGTAAAGAAAAAAGAATACGTTCAAGAGCCTGATATTACTAAACCAAATCGTAGTTCTCCAAATATCAAAAACAGCCTTGCAAATAATGAAATCGATAAAAAGTACAAAGAGTTAAAGCCGATAATTGAGCCTCCGACAGAAGAGGAGATCCAGGTGACCTTTTATAATTTCGCAATAACTCAGCATTTTATTTTTGGATCTGTTTTTATACACCAAGTGATCTAATGAGTGTATAGATCGCCACAAGACAGAAAGAAGCGGAAGAAAAAATCAAAAAGATCCAGTCGGCAATGGGGAAAATGAACCTTCATCGAGTTGAGTCACAAGAACTCGCAGAGATTGCAAGCATTGAGTCAAGCAACATTGACTATGCTGAAGTCTTTGAAGAAAAGTTCAAAGACGTTGATGTTATTCTCGAACGCACGAATGTCAGAATCAATAGGATCATCCAGATCGTCGGTAAGGTTGTATTTAGTTATACTATATAGAGGAAAATGAAAAGTCACTTAGGTAAAATTCATTTGGTAATTAATTAGAGCCCTGAATGATAAAACTATCAAAGAGACTGAACAGTATATTGCCACACTTCATAATGAATTTGATAATTTAGTAGCTAATAATGCAGACAAATCACTCGTAAGTAATTTTAAATCTTATCAAGCCTCGATTTGTAAATAATAACAGATAGAAATTACGAACTTAAAAAACTAATAATATATAGTTTGACAGTTACACAACTGGTATTGAAAAGCTTTCAAAATAAGATCAATAGAATAAATGATGATGTAACATCGACAAAAGTGCTCGTTCGGACACTATCACAAGCTACAAATTATTTAATAGCAGCAATGCAAGAAAATAAAAACACAAACGAGGCAAGCTTATCAGACACCTTAAAGCAGCGGCAGACAAACTTATCATTGATGGCGATTCCGATAGTTGACGGGCTTTCGATCGGAAGTATTCCAAAGTTCGAGAGATCCATGGTATCGTCATGTCCAAGCTCTCCAATGAATTCAACAGTGAAGATCAGTCGAAGTCGGCAGTCAAAGCTAATATCAAAAGGCATTGTCTCATTAAACCGCCGGGACAACGCGTCTATAAACTCGAACCGCGAGGATGAGAGCAAGACTAACATTTACTCTGAGTGATTCAGCGTCAGTGGAGAGCAAAAGATAGTTGCAGAGAACAAAAGCAAGTTTCCAATGCTGAAAAGGACGCAAATAACATTGAATACAAAGAACGCGAATTATTCTGACTTGAAGATCATCCCGAGCTCGATGAATATCTCACCGATCAGCAGATTTAGAGACTCGAAATAGCCATCATTAATCAGATTTCAATTTTAGCAGCAGCGTGGTAATTATTGGTAATTGCAAATTAGTATTATTTAGCTTAATTGGAACTGATACCCAGATTTATCAGCATTTTGGAAATTGAAAAGATACTAAAACTAAGAAACTAATCGGTTGATTCCTCTGAGTTTAGTTGCAGTTTTATATACCACCCGTCTTTCAGATTGAAAAGTAAATACTATGTAAAATAGAGTTTTATTTAATTTGATATCATAAAAACTTAAGTCCTGAAGTAAAATTTTCTTGCGGATTCCATCAATGCGAAACTGGAACTCCACTGGACGTAGTTCCAGTTCTCAGGACTGGTTTTTGATGCTAAGTTTATCAAACTTCAGCTCCAGCTACTAAAGATGCTTCTAAGTTAGCTCCAGCTCAATTTAAAAATAAATATTCAGTTTATTTTATTAATTATATAAGTAAATAATTTTTGTAAAAGTAATAACATAAATTTTTTAGTGAAATTGTGCTATTTCATCGCTGATATATGCGAAATATTAAAATATTTATTTGAGCCGAAATAGATAGTTTAAGTTGGAATACGAAGATACTAAATAATTTGAATTTATTTATATAAAAATATAGACAAGATTGGATTGAAATGGGCATCAGTGGTTAGCAACTCTCTAAATTAAATCTGAGAGCCGGATAATACTTGCTGGTAGCAGTTATCCATTTCATTATTTAAGTGTTTCATCGTGATTCTGCGCAGAACAGCACTTGAACTATTGTTGAAACTTGGAATACTGCTTAAGATCATATTCTTTTGTATTCTCGATATCTCCTCGACATTTGACATGCTTGTGCTGTATGCCATGACTCACAGGTACTTACTTGAACAATGAGTTTTCTGTCATGTAGTGTGAATGCATGTGCTAAAATATCCTTAAATACAAAATACCTTTGTTGGGGATACAAATCCGCTTGATGTATCATCTCTATTTCTGACAATTGGAATATTATTTGCCTTGAGATATTCTTTAAAGCTTTTGCTGATAAACCCTATGGATCCTAAATATTAATGTGATTTGACTATTCAAATCTGCTGTTACCTTTGCCTTTAACAGGTGTGTTTTTATTAGTCGATCATATGTTTGATGTCTCTAATAGTCAATCGCCTATGCTTACCCTTTACTGCCTTGATGCTTCGATAAAGCCGAGGCTGTGTTCTCACTTTAAAAGCTAAAGAGGCATTAATCTTCAATCTCACCATTTGTCACTGAAATCGGAGTGTTCAGTGACGACTTTTCATATTTTGAGTCATTGTGGAGCGAATTTGTATCGCTTATTATACTCTGATCGTGCTTTGATAGCTGTTGAGGGTTCTTGTTCTGCCTTAAAACGTCTTTTACTTTTCTAAAGTTTAACGACTTGTTTCCAAGCTGGTTGTAAGTGCTAATTGAGTTTATATTATACTTCGACACCGATGACGGCCTGGACTTATTTCTCGCATTATTTGAAGCCAAGTTTTTAAAACACCCGGCTTCATCATCTATTCTTTCATTATCGATAAATGAATTGAACGGGATCGATTGACCATTTGCGTAAGTTTTATTTAGTTCGAGTAACGTTGATTGTATTTAAACTATCAAAGTGCTCGTCGTTTTCATCGATTTCAGTTTCACAGGTTACTTTATTTTTCTTTCTGATAAGACTCGAACTATTTCTTTTTCTTTCTTGTTTTGAGACTTTTAAGTATATCTCTCGGTCTCGGCTTTTTCGACTTGCTTTTTAATTCTGATTTCGAGTCCTCATCAGCAATACTTTTGACTTCTGGGCCTTCTAAAGATAAATTTTCGGTATTTTACTAAATAAAGTTTTCATAACGAGTTTTGACTTGGACGGGGACACTGTCGCATGCTCAATTATTTGGTTATTCATAATAGCTGCTTCACTAGCTGAGTTTTTGACTCTTTCGTTCTAAATGTCTCGAGGTAAAATGTACTAATGAATGCAAGTAAAATACACAAATTACATCATCTGTGAAGTAATCATTTTGAGCTTGAGGCTCGAACATGTCTGGACATGCGATCCTGTTGCCGATCATTTGTTCGTATTCTTTTAAAATCCCGACTCTTGGTACCGAGCTTCTAACAATATTTTGCGTTTTCATGATTTTAATTTTATTTCTAAGTGTTAACAGCCATACGTACTCAAATGCTTTTATTTAAGCTCATTTTTGATGATTTCTATGATCTCTCTTTCATTTGTGCTTCCTCAAAGCGTATGCTTCGATGCTCGTTTATTTTGACTGCCTTTGTCATTCTAGAACATAAGTATTATTTATACTAATTGCAATTTTTATACTAACAAAAATTTGGTTGATTTTATCGGAAAATACTCAAAATTAGCAAAATTATTGATTTATAATAATGCGAAATCTAAATTTGCGTAGCATATTTATTATTCGTCCTTCGTGCTTACATGCATAGATCTCGAGAACCTTTCTCATATTTTCGGTTCATCGTTATCTTTATAAACAGTTTTGAACTTCAAAGCTGCCTTAGTAGTATGAGGAGGTTTATTTAGCCAGGTTAAAAATACTTCTCATACATCTTGAGTTCTGCTGCCACGCTTGGTTTTCCTTGACGATGTCGTTGACTGTATTAAGAGTAAACAGCATACAGCCTTACCGTTGTACATATCGTACTTGGTGTCTTTTCTAAATATCTTACTCATAATGGTATTAAGGTCCTCGGCCTTTTCAGCCGAAATGTCGAACATCTCTTCTCCTGCTGAATCGACAACGTCATCGAGGCAGATGATATCTCTTCAATTAGGGTTGTTCCTAGCAAGCGCTCGGAGCTTCGCCTGCGTAAACGTGATTTTATTCTTCGAGAACTCATCGAATAATAGCTTATCTAATATCGGAAGCAAGTTCTTGATCTCGTGTAGCGTTGGGTCTCCTCTAACTTTGTTAGTGAGTCCTTTTGCTATTTCCTCAACGAACTGCGGCTCTTGTATGAGTTTAGTGAAATCAGCACAAGTGACGATCTGTGACCGATCTGTGTCCAGCAGTATATTTTTAACGATTTTGGACAGCGCATAAGTGTCTACAGAAAGGAGTCATCCTGCAGCTTACCTTTGTTATTAAGTCGCCCGAGCGCAGTGGTCGGACCAGTTTTTGAGAACCAGCGACAGGATTATGTCTTCATGCTCGTGGCTAAACCTCTCGCCTTCGTACATTCTTGATATGAACGAAGGGTAGTTGTTCTGGTTGATGTCGATGATTTTATCAGTATCTTCTAATGGCGTGTGGACTTCTGCTGTTTTCATTTGCTTCATTATTCTCTTTAAATGAAGAGATTCGTGAAGATCCGATTTTTTCTTCAGACCCTATGGTATGGTGATTAGAAGATTTAGAAGACTAATTTAAGTGTACTTCTTGGCTTGTATCGAAATGTGTGGTTGATGTTGGAAGTCTCTCTGAATAATCTCTGTTTTTAATTCCTAAATATTGAAGAATAAGGTTCTACTTGAGGTCCCGTAGTAATGAGAAGGATTATGCTTCCTTTTCTTTTGAAACTCGGTGTATTCAGCTTGTGCTTGCCTGACTTTTGCTTTGTGTTTTCTATTTTTTTATTTCGATAATTTTGATTTTTTTAAATATAATTTTCAGAATATGTGGTTGAAATTTATTTTATATGAAGATTTAAATTACGTTTTAAGAGTTATAAAAAAGATATGTTGCTTGATTTGATTAAAAGTTAAGAAATTTTACAGCAAATTTTAATTGAAATAATATTTCATGATTGATTACTTAAATGATTCAACAAAAAGTAATTATATGAACAGCTTAAACAACTACAAATTAGCATTATAATCAAAATATATACTAACGCTGTATCTTTTTGAAATAATTATAAAATATGTAGGCGTCTTAATTTTCAATACATCAATCTTCAAAGTCTATTTTAAAATAGTTAAAAACTTCAACTGAAAAATATTCAGTACTGCAAAACACAATTCAGCTTACGAAGTCATGACGACTCGATAAAAGCGGTCTTTTCTTTTTTGAATATTTTTCTTAAGCAGTCTATCGTTCATATCGATCCTCCTAAAAGTGTCTTTGATGTCTTGCTGAATTTCAAAAATGCTCATTTTATTCAATTATATTGATTCGTTTCAATTAAATTTAAATTTAATTGTTTAACAGAAAACAAGACTTATTCTCAATCTGCTGTAAATAATCCAGCGTTGTCGCCTACAGCCTTTCAGTTGTTCCTCTGATAAATGACGAGAACATGTTGATCATTACATCCCCGGTCTTTGTCGTTTCAATTCCTGGGTTGAACTCGTTGATAATTAAGCTTCTCACATTTGTGTTTTTACCTATAAATATACAGATCTTAGCTTACCTAAAAGATACGATGCTTCACAAATTTCTTCAGTTGTGAACCCATCCGCTGTGACTATGTCGCTTCTTCCAGGAGCTTCCTGCGACTTCATTACTGAAAGATCAATCGATGCCTCGATGTTGGTAAATCCTTCACTTTGCAGGTTTGCAAGAAGATTTTGAACTGCTGTACCCGCAGATGTCTGGCAATTTTGCGATGGTGCTTCTACAGCTCTGATGTTCTTCCTCATCCAGATGTACTCTGTAGCGATGCTGGAATGCGTGATGCTTATTTCATCGATGATCTGGCTCGGGCACAATACTCCTTGAATCCCCACAAATACAACTTTTCACTTTATATTTGAAGCAGCAAGAGTCTGATAAATCGAGTTGAAATAGTTGATACTTGTGATCGAGCTCATTTTCCCGTACATATCGATTTTTGAGTCGAAATGCACGATTGCGATATTTTCATCAATCACTTTTAACTCGTCTTCTGAATCTGCAGGGCTGATTTGCTGCGCTAAAATTCTCTCGAAGAGATATTTAAAGTAGTAATACGTGAAGTCGTCAGACCCCCCGATACCAAAGAAGACTTGGTTGTTCATATTGAGCACGTTGGTGATCAGCTTTTCAATTCGTGGCTGAGCGAGATACTTTTCAATCAAGTTGCCGATGTAGTAGATGACCATCTTGTCTTTGTCGAACTTTAGCTTTTCTTCAGAGTTCTGCAGGTACTTCACAAAATGCTTTGGGCCGTTCATGCTGCCGACTCTTCCTTTGCGGTCTCTCGTGCCGATGTCGCAGCTGAAGAACATGAGGTACACCTTGAGCTTAGTATCTGCAGTGAAGCCGAGAGAAAAAGCGCCGCCTTTATTCACAGTCGAGAAGTTTTCAAAGTCTCTGATTTCGATGATGTAGTCGATGACTGTTGACAGCTCCTCTTCTTCGTGGTCGTGGTGCGCGTTGTGGTCTTTGTCGCTCTTTGCAGGTCCTTCAAGGAATTCATCTGGCTCCATTGTTATTAATTATCTGATTTGGATTATCAATGATAAATGCTAAAATATTTAAAAAAATTGTATTCGCAAGATGGCTGGAGGAAGCAAGAAGTCAAGAAACTCATCTAAAAAAAGCGTGAAGAACAGCACTGCCAATGATAAGAATTCACAAGCTAAACATTCTAACTTTATTATTGAAGTCCATCAATAGATACCTCTGGGGATGTAAGAGATCACCAATCAAATAATACTATGAACAACAAATTAATTCCTAATCAATTTTTTTACTTTTATATCATAGTTGAGGATAGATATTTTGTAAATTAGTACGATTATATCGTGATATAATATATTTAAACATAATAAAATTTAAAATAATTAAAACTAAACAGTACAAAGCTAATAAATTTATAAATTCGGTATAGAATAACAACAAAACTGCTCAAAATAGCAAAAGACCTTCGTTAAACTATTTAAGGTACGCAATTAGAATATAAATTTTAATTTGATAATTTTGCCTTTAAATTTCTTTTTTTCATTAAAAGTATAATCTCCGAACATATCAAGATAATATGATCTAAAGTAGTCTAAAGCCTCCACTTGACAAGCCTCGAGCGTCAGTGATGTCAAACCTCAGGTAGCATGAGTCCTCGTCCTAATCTAAATACAGTTCGAGCCTGAGTGTAATGCTAGCTCAGCACGCTCCGTCGTTAAACAAAAGAAAGCAAGTGGTGAGTTCCCAAGACAGCAAGTACGATTCATTCGAAGTAAAGTAATCATCTGCATTTGCAGTTTTAATAACTCCTGCTAAGACTGCCGCCTCCTGTGAACCTGCCGAGGATCAGAAGACTGTCGAGCACAAGCAGCGTCAGCCTGTACAAGTCCTTCGCTAACTAAAATAGTAAATAAAATGATAAGACAAAAGCAAATTCAGGCGATGAAGAACAAATCGATTAAATAAAGGTAGATGGATAACGCTCATGTTTAGACACTCAGACTTGGAAACTCAAAAAGTACATGTAAGCGGTGGCTAATGACCTGATAGGACTCCTGTGAGCAAGTGCAACAAGCGCATTATAATCCTCCGCAAGAAATGTGAGTTCGAGCAGAAGGCAATCCCGAAATTTAAAACCAAACTTGATAAGATTTCGAACTCGATTTCAAAGTCATATGATAGCCTTCAGCAACAGATCAAAATTGAAAGTATGCAGTTTTTGATTGAAGGATTTAGAACTTTCAAAATTTATAAATACTCACAAACGCAATATGGAGATTATTCACGGTAAGAGAGATAATTAGATTATATCAGGCAACTTAAAGATTGATTTTGATATCAAGAAAGCTAGGAGAAAAGAACTTGAACGAATCACAAGATTTAGATCCAAGACTAAGTAAACATTAAAGCTTGAGACGATATATGCTAAAGTGCTTAATTTTTATTATCAAATGAATATTTGCTTCTTTGATGTAATTATTTTTTTAGACATCATCAAAAACCAAAAATGAAGGTAATTAATCCAATCAAATGCTTATTCTTTTGCAAGATCAATTATTTTACTTAACATCAAATAATACAAATATATGATTGATGTATTAATTTACTTTGCTAATTTAACTTATTTTCGATATTTCTATTCTTATTACAATAATATTAATTTTTAGGAAAGTAGTCCTTTGCCAGCTGATAAGATAACATCAGACCTGCTTCTTCACAAGACAGCAAGTTCTCCACTAGAGACAAAAATTTCATTTCCCGTCAATAAGTATACAAATGAAAAAGTAATCGAATAAGCGAATTGAATTCAATTTACAAAAGCAATAGAAATTAAATATTTATCTTAGATTCAAAAAATAATGGAGGAGTTTTAATCAACCCAAATATGACATCAAATCTAGCCCATATTCACTGATCGTCGTATATTCAAAATAACGTCTCGTAATAAGTACGATTTCCAGTATAATCTGAGTAATTTTTGTTCGCATCAAACGCGGATTGGTATAAATTATAGTTTTAATTTGCGTGGAAATGCGATAATTAATTGTTATCTATAAATTCGAATTATACGACAACTCCTGTTGACTCTTTCTTGTCCTTCTTTTTCTTTTTGTCCTTCTTCTCGCCTCTGTCTTTCTTCTCCTTCTTCTCCTTTCTTTCCTTTCTCCTCGCTTCTTTTTCAGCTGCAGTTTCGTCATTCTGTTTTTTCTTTTTGTCCTCTTTA
>JAGYYN010031760.1:0-12655 GCA_021441665.1 Euplotes cf. woodruffi 2 WChen-2021 | reverse complement strand
CTACTTGATTTGCTATGTTTAAAAGATGGTTGCAAAAAGTGCTTTCTTTGGAAATCCAAATAGCCATGTTTGGATTTCCAAAGAAATTCTTTGACTTTTTACATGAAAAGTCAAGGTTAATAATTTAGATTTCCAAACATGGCTATTTGGAAATCCAAAGAAAGATGTATTGATACTTCTTCGAATAAGTCCAGGTGCACTGGGGCCTGGTTTTTCACCATTTTCGCTTTCTCGAATTTCAAGCTCTATCACTCCATTACTTGTAAGAGCGTAATATTTCATTAATAAATCAATTTGAAGTCAACGTTATTTGAGTTAAAAATGATGTATATTTAAATTATTTTATACTATGTGATCGTGTATAGTTAAAAAATGATATTTAATTAGTTTTATTTAATTCGTTTTGATAATTAAAAAATAAGAAGTTTAAAAAAATATATTTTATAAACATACAGCCTTCTGAAATTGAACTTTCTAATGCAAATATACTGCTTACGATTCCACTCATAACCTCCTATTATTTATTTTTCTGTCGTCGGCTTCTTCTTAATTTTTAAACTTTCGATTCCGTTGTTGTTGAGCTTTCCTGTGCTACTGACTGGTCTCAGAGTTGCTCCTTTCTTTACGAGAAGCATCACGATTTCGTGGTTTTTGCTTTTCTGCGCAAGCAAAATACAAGTATCATTGATTTGATTCGTTGCTTTCCAGTCTGCACCTGCTTCAAGCAGCTCTTCAACGATTTCTAAGTTTCCGTTCAAACACGCGTTCATTAATGGAGTTCGGTAAGTTGAATCTTTCAGTTCGATTTCAGCTCCAAGCTGAATAAGTGATTTTGCAATAACCGTTTGGTTATTTTTGATTGCAAGGCTTAAAGGAGTCTCAGAATCAGTATCAACTGGTGATAACTCTTCGAGTCCTTTCCCCATAAGAACTAATAGTCATCTCACACTTCCATTCATCGCGACAATGTGCAGTGGCTTCTGCTTTTTCTTTTTATCGAGGTAAGTCTCTGCTTTTGCTCCGTGGTTGAACATCAAAAGTATAGTCTGGTCATCATCATCTTCGATAGCAGCGATCATCTTCTCTGGGTTTCTCCAGTCAAGCAGGTGCTGCTTTTTGAAATCTTTGTGAACGGACTCTTGGCAGATCTTTCATTTTGATGAATTCCTAATTCATTGAATAGTATGCGTGGCAATCTCTCTGCTCGGGATGAGTTCTCTACAGTTCGGACAGACATTCTCCTCGGTCATTTCTTCTCTTTGCCCGTCCTCGTGTTCGAGCCTCAGAATATCAGGTTCTCTGTAGTCATTCATGATCTGTGGCCTTTTCATACCTCCCTCGTCTCTTCTTTGTATTCTGCCGAGGACTTGTGCTGTTTGCGGGCGTTCTCCATTGAAATGATCCGTTTCGAGGTCTTTGAGACGTTCGAGCAGCATGTCAGAAGAGATTCTAAAGCTCTCGACCATAACTTCTGCTTCATTTTTGAGCTGTTCGATCTCTCCTTTGAGTTTTTCGATCTCGCTGTCCCTCTGCGCGATTGTCAATTCAAACTGTCCTTTATCAAAACTCTCCTTTGAATAGATTTTCTTGCCGCAGTGGGTGCATTCTGCAGGAGATGAGTATGGTAAACTTACGGATTTCATTAGTATACTGCTTGATTATTTCCTTTCGTTGCTCGATGTCTATCAAAGTACGCCTATGCTGTTCATTATTGATTAATAATAAACAGCTGGTTATAAATTTAATATACATGCATATGTATTTATAGCTTCTATAAAATATAAAAACAGAGCTGTAAATATTTACACTAAGATAGTATTTTTATATAATCCGCATTTATTATTAAAGTGTGCAATTGCTGATTGTAAAGACACTAAAACAATCAGATATCGAATTGAACTGCGATTATTTATATTTTATATTCTGACTGTCAATCTCACTATACAGTCGCTTATTCACTTGAGAATTAAAAATATAAATCCGCAATTGCTTTAACCTACTGTATTGCTATTCTCTTGCTCGAGTATATCCTCCATTAGTATTTCAAATTTTATAAATTTTGAAGCACTAATAAAATTACTATGGGAAATAGCAATGCAGCGGAGACGCAGACCAGAACTACTTTTGGAGCCAAGTTCCTCAGCAAAAAAGCAAAGAAGATCAAAGGCCACAGCTCCAAAGACGATATCCAGGGACTGGAGTCTTTTGCAGTCGATGCAGATGTCGTCAATCTCACTGAGATCGACGGCGGTCGCAGGAGAAAGCACAAAAGCAAAAATAAACAAAAGAGCAAAAGCAAGAAAAAGGAAAAAAGCAAAAGGAAGGAAAAGAGCAAGAAAAAAGGCAAATCAAAGCCATCGCAAAGAGTCAAGCGCATTGAGGATTACTTCCAGTGGGATTCGATCACTGAAGACCAAAAAGATATGTACTACGAGTTCATCACGACTGCCAAGTCCGCATGGGAAAATCATGGCTACGACGACGAGGAGGTCAGGAAGGTCGTCCTTGATAAAATCGCATTAATGCGATTTTGAATTGCACGCGACTTCATCCCGAAGAAAACCTATGATATGTGGATCAAGTGGGTCCAGTGGAGGCTCGAGTTCAAACCGCATAAGATTCGTGGAAAAGACGCGAAGGGGACTTCTTTAGACAAATGATTTTACCTCAACGGACAGAATAAACGAGGATGCCCGTGAATTGTGATCAGTCCAGGAGCCACTACAGAAGTGTATGATATCAACTTGATGTGGAAGCTTGCCGCTTACACAATGGAAAAGGCGTGAAGAATGTGAGATCGCAATGGGACTACGCAGATATGAGTTCTATTTGATCGGAAAAATATGCATAATAGCACTGAAAAGAAATGGCTTCCTTTGTATAAAGAACTTAGCTCTTTGATTCAAGATTACTATCCTGAACGACTCCATCAGGCATATGTCTTGCATATGAATTGGTTCGCAAGACTTATATTCCAACTGTGAAAGCCATTTATTGCAAAAAAGACCAGAAACAAGGTAATTATTTTAATTGCAGATTTTTTTATATATCTAAAACGATACTTTTTAATTTTATTTTTAATTTGTAATAACTGAATTAACTTAGGCTTTTCTGATTTGGCATATCTTGTTTTTGTGATATACAAAGGCTTTATTAAACAGAGAATATTTATTAGTACTTAGCTTAAGTCCAAAACAAATTTTAGATACTATTTACAATTTTTAAGACATTAAAAAAGAAGATGAATCGTACATCTTTTATTTATCTTTAATAAAAATTTGTATGATAAATATTCTTAAATAAGCGAATTACTAATCATGACTATTTGATACAATCGCTTGATAATATTCATTCAGAATTAAACTAAAAATATTACTTTTAGTAATGTATCTTATTTTTTAATCAAAAGGTGTACATCATAATCATTCAATTTTTTCTGTTAAGAAATTAAAATATTCGAATATTTATTTTGCATAACTTAGCAAGAGCAAAAAGTTAATCATCAATTAAAAAACCTTCTTTTAACTTAAAATCATCTGTATCACTACATCAAAAAGACTAAAGCACGATCTAAATCAAGTACGTGTAGTCCTTGCTCTTCTGCATCTCTCTAAACATTGACATAAAGAAATCTGTGGTTAAAGGTAATTGTGAATATTCTCTGTATCTCTATAAATGAAGTCATAATCAGCAGCGTTTAATCAAAATATAGCATTAACTTATCTTCTGTTCTTTATCATCTTATATCCGCAGCAAGAGCCTTGTCCTTTCGATGCATGAATCATCAGATGCTATTTTAGCCAGAATCTTAAAACGCGATCTGAGTTCGAAATATTGTTTACCTCTGTTTTTTGCTACATATTTCTTTAGCAGTGTTTTATCATATTTACTATCCGATCTCCTCGATTAGCCTAATCTTACCTACGGCTGAATCCACTCATAACTGATGCAAATCTCGGGGTTAATAAATTTTAAATCCAACAGCGAGTTTGGATTGCATCTTAAAATCAAGTCTTTTCCAATCAGATTGAAGATTTAGTAAATTCGCAAATAAAGTAAATTATGATTGCCAAAACCACTTATTTTAAAATTATAGCTGATACCGTGATTATGCGGTTTTATGGATTTGGAGTTTAGGTTTGAATTATTTGCAACTGACTGTAATCCTAAGCGACGAGAAACACCTGCTTGAGTTCATTGATGAAGGAGTCTATGATGTTGAAAACCCTCCTGGATTCAGAGACTAAGCTTAACGTTTATTTAACTTTTCTTAGCCACTTTTTATCCCGCTTTTATGATTCAGATTTATGCACGCTGTAGTTTGAATTAGAAAAGATTTTTTTTTTCATGCTGAAAGTCGTTTTTTTCCACAGCAACTGCGATGACTGAATTTGAGGTAAAATGAGCTTTTTTTTATTTTGTATTTATCAGCTCAACAAATAAAATTGATTCATTCGAATTATCAGAATTGTAAGATTTTAAAATTTAAAGATATTGATAGATTTTTTAATAATTTTGTTTGATTTTATATGGATTTTGAGATTTATAATTACTCAACAAAAAATTATTATTTATTTAAAGGAAGTTGTGTGTTTAACATAAGTGAAGAAATTTATCATGTATACAAAGCAATTTTGTATAGTTACAAAATTTCTTTCAGATAGATTATGTTGAAAAAGTAGATGAAGAAAATAATTCGAAGTTATCAGTACTCTATTCAAGCTTTCAAATTCCATATTTAATCTTTATAAAATGTTTTTTTAATTAAAAAAATATAAAATTTTAAAATGATTGGAAAAATGTTAATATTATATATTATCAAAGCAAAAAACTTTGGTTTAATGAAAATTGAACAAAAATGAACAAATATTTTTCAAATCAGCTGCGTGATGTCACTCAATACCGACATATTTGAACACTTCAGATAATTGTGCTTTATAAGATAAGTTTTTACACTTAGTCATCATCATCGTCTGAGTCATCTGCTTTATGTCCGACCTTTTTAATATTAATTCTTCCTTCTTCGCTTTTATTTTTCGGGTCAATGATTTTAGCTTTGACGAGTCTGCGGGTCAAGATAATCGTATCGAATTCGTCTTCTCCACCGAGTTCTTCAAATCCAACGATTCTATCTTCGGCAATTCCATCAGTGAACAGCACAATTGTGGGCAAGACTTGGATCTGCAGTTTTTTAATGAAGAAAGGAGTTTTCTCAGCGTTAATGTATACAAATCTCGTTTCAAAGTGCTGTTTGGCAATTTGGCTGAGATGCATATCGATGATCTTGCACCTTTCGAAGTCAGTGTGGTAGAAGTGGCACACCACTCTCTTTGAACCAGTGACTATAGGTAAAAATTCATCTTGTGTGATTTCTGTGTATTGTCCATGACCCTTCGCCTTGTTCTCAATAATTTCTTTTGCTTCCTGCTTGATCTCCTTCAGGCGCTTGGCTTTGATTCCTTCGAGAATTTTGTCACCTTCATCGTCGAGGTTGTAGTCATCGTCTGAGTCTAATGAATCCTTACGGACCTTCTCTTCTCCACCGAACTCATCGACTTTAACTTCTTCCTTTTCATACATATAATTGCCTCTATCGGCCATCGCTTCCATCTCTTCTTTGAACTGTTTTTCCTTGTCTTTAATAGCTTCGTTCATCACCATTCCGGTGAAGATATTGCCCATCCTCTGCATGGTGTTCGGCTTCGACATTTTGAGTATTTAAATATTTAATTGCAACTCTGAGAGTCTATACAAAAGGTTGTTTATTCACAAATAAAATATGTCAGAGGTTAAGTGGTGTCAAGCCTGCGGTCGCCCATCATGAATGAAATAGGCTTGTGTTTGGCCCTTTCCTCGCTCTCGAGATGCCTGTCCGATCCAAACACATTCGAGTACTTCAATATCTTTTTATACGACTCGCCTTCGTCCTTTTGCTGCAGAATCGAAATCACGTTTTTATTGCACTGGTTGACCGACCGCTTTCTCCTTTGGTTTATCCGCGGCTTTGAAGCGCTGATTGAGATCAGCGGCGGCTTTTGCTCGCTGTTGGTGATTGAATACGGGTCGAAGCAGTCGTAGTAGTCAGTCGGAGTGTTCACGTCCCAGGTTGGCTTCGCAACTAACTCTCATTCTTGGTTGTACTTCCTTTGGATCCTGCTTTCTAGCTCAAAATTAGTTATTATCACTTAAACTGAAAATGATAACAGTAAGCTATAAGTGCGGTAATTTTAGACTAAATTTATTTTTGGTGTTCTAACCTGGTGAAGGAATAAGCTAAATCCAAGCTAAAATTTAATAATTGAGATTCATTGAAATCCTCTTTGCTCACCTCTTTTGAATTTTTCCATCTGTGAGATTTTTATAATATTTTGGTTTGTCTTCAGCTTAGGAGTGTAGTACTGTATGCTCGTCGCTATCGGCTTCAGGCTCCTCCTTGCGCAGATATACGGGTTCTTTTGCTTATGTAAATTGACGCCTTCGGGGATTGAGATTTGTGAGAACTTTAGTCTTCCTCGCTTGTACTTCCTTTTAAGAGCAGATGTAGACTGAGCCTTGCAGTCTTCATCATAGCCAATGTTCATATAAGTGGTCTTGCAAGGAGTTGCAAGGACCCAGTGCCGATCATGCGACTGTTGTTTATTTATGCCTCATCTGCTTAATCTCGTCGATGGTCTGTTTGAACACTTTATTTATGCGTGGAATTGGAAAACAGAGTTTTTTCCTTCTTATTTTTAATGCTCTCAATATTCTACAGTTCAACGTTACTTCACGTGGAGCAATCGAATTTGTAAAATCTAATTTTGGTTAATTTTATATTTACTGAGTCTTTGATACTCAATATCAATAAAGATTAGTAATTTTATAGATCCTTGTATCACTAAAATTTAGTGAAACTGTAGTATAATTAATTTGAAAATAGTCATCTATGTATGATCAAATTTCGAGTAAAAACATGGTAAAATAAAAAGTTGCAGTCAGGCAGAGCTGATTTGTAAAAATAGTAAAGAATTTGGAGAATTCTTGCCGTCTTTAATAGGTGAAGATCTAGATGCATCAGATACGGCTGTAAAGTAGCAAAATGGTATTCACATATTGGTGTGAATACTACTTTGATAGTAACTTATGACAAAAAATTATCATGTAAATGTATTCTTCATAACGGATCGGCGATACACACTACGTTGTTGATTAATAATCCATCTTTTACTTACTGAATGTATATAATATATGATAATATTAATCTCTACTTTTTAAATATAGTAATACTGAGACGAGAAACAGAGAGATTAAGAAGAGCAAAAATCATCCCAGTGTAAATAAGATTTTAAAACGGATAAGTTGGTTTTTTGCATACAACTATTTTATGATTAAAATACTCAATTAGTAAATTTCAATACATAAGATAAATACGAAGCTTTGACTATAACTCTGCTTTGCTAAAATTACTTAAAAATATTGAATTTTTTACTTTTTTTGGATCATTTAATCATAAATTTAACATTAGTGATTTTTTATTTTTGCTATTCAACAAAAACCAAAGAGCAACCTTATTATTCAAAAATATTGATTTAAACTGAGCAAATATTTTTACAATAAAAGTGAAGCATTTAATTGTAGATTTATAAGTTTAAGATAATCTATCTTCGACAAGGAACTAAATGAAAATGAATTGAGTTTAAAATTTGAAACTGTTGGAATTACATCGTAGTAAAAATAAAGCAACCTCTTTTCGCCTCGAACTTACATATGAATCGAACATCGATATCTTCTGTGCGCACAGTTCTTCGATCCGTTCGATCTTAGCTTTTTTAAAAGTAAGAATATTCCTTTTCGCTTCAGAGCTCGTCTTCGAGCTTCGATAAGAGTTTTTCTTGTTCTCGTTCTCGACAGAAGACTTTGTCGAGGCGATCTCGCTCTCGCTAATCTCGTTGAGCTGGTTTTCTGACTGTCTGGTGACAGACTCCTCGTGCTTTTGCAACGTCGTCTTGTTGGTTATTGTTATGTTCGTGATGCCATAGATAAGCTTGGCTTGGCTGTCCGACCTCAAATTATTAGAAACTGGTGATTCTGATCAACTTTCCCCTAAATTTGCACAAATGTTATCTTGGGTGGAAATATATTAATCAACAGCTGAGATATTCTTACTCAGCCTGTTTTGATTATGTTAAAGAATAGGAGAAGCAGTCGAAGTCGCTGTTCGCAATAAAAATTTAGGCCTGTAGAAGCCATGTTGTTTCATACGCACATTAAATAGGCGATAAAAACAAAATTTAAGTAAATTCACGCGCTGGTTTTAGTATTTTAACTGCAAGGCGAGTTTTTACCTCTGTCTGTGCTTTTAAGCCTGCTTGGCTGGAATCATCAGTCGATAGAATTCCTGTTCTTCATAAATCGTAGTGTAGGGTTTACGGTTTTCATAATTATTGTCAAAATAAATTTTGTTAATTATTACATATTTTATTGCTTCATATATGAGATTGAATTTCAATAGATTTTGCTAAATATATTAAAGAAAAATATCGATTTCACTATGCTCAAAATAAAACTCAAAGTTATGCAAAAAACTGCAAAATTAAAAAAAAATCAATATCAAAATATAAAATTTGAGAGTTTTTAATGACAACACAACTTCTGTTATTTTTTTCCTGAAAATTAGTTGATTTTTAAAACTGGTAAAATTTGCTATTTTAAGCAAAATTATATCTTTCTGCATTTGTCCTTCAGAAGTGTAATTTTCATATTATTCGAAATGACAATACAATTTTGGTTGGATTTCTGCTTAAAAAATTGGTTTTCAGAGACTAAATATGACGATAAGCGCTTACTCTTTGGATCTTTGATGTTAATGCGAATGTTCTCGAGGCTTGGGATCTTAGCAATCTTAGTTCTTTTGCTTATACTCTGACATATCACCAAATGCTTTAGTCATATCTTAGTGATGCAGACAAATGAGTAAATGCAGAAAGATAGGTTAAAACTATACTTAGAGACAGTTGTCCAGCTGAAGGCAGGAGTCAATCGTACGACTTCATTCTGTTGCATTCACTTGCAAGTATTCTATGTGCTACTAATATAACCGATAAAGTGTACTTTTGATTTTATTTGAGCTTCTGGTGTCGATTATCAAGTCTATATTTGCTTTTTTACAACTACATAAAGATTTAACTGTAATTAATTTTACTTTACTTGCATTATTTTTAATTAAGAATGCAAATACTTAATAATTTATAAACTCATCAAACTAACCTCCTTTTGGAGCGAGCATCGAGTGTTCATAGTCATTCGTGATGTTCATTGATGATGAACTTTCTGCGTATGAAGAAGACTGAAGCATCGGCTAAATAAATCATTTACTTAATATTACATTTGACTTGATAAACATCGCGAGACTCGGCTTTATTTTATAGTCCTTCGTCGCTGTCAGTCCAGACACTAAATTATTGCGAATATCGTTGATATTAAAGTCCTTAAACTGCGTGGTTTTCTTAATATTTTCGAATATAATATTGCTTGCTTTTTGGCGAGACTTAAAAATCTTAGCTTTGCAGTATTTATTTCAGCCTCAGATCGAATCTCATCTTTTCTCGGCTATTTATGCGACGATATCTTCTTGTACGAGCTGTCCTTTGAAATTAAATGCGAGGCTTTTATATTCATCGCTTTGACGCTTTTGGCATTGCTCAGTCTAAAGAATATTCAAAGCAGGAGATTTGGTTGGTTAAAGATATAGACTACGGACCTTTCAACGACTTTTGGAACGATACTGGTTTGACCTCCCATGACGATGTAGAATTGGCCGTGAGACTTGCGGCGGATGATTACTTTGTTTACTGGGTTTTCTACTTTTTCTCTGCCTTTGAATTTATTTACAGTGAAGTCTCTCCGAATTATTTTGTTGGTTTTCTTTTGCCGGATTTGCTTATTTTGCGATCAAACTAGAATTAGGTTTTATTTGCTTTTGTGGAAAATATGAATAAAAAGTGAATTGAGTAATATAGAGAAATGAGGGATTATATGGAATAAGATAGAGAAATTAATTGAAGGTGGTGTTTTTGAATAATAACATTATCAGACTATATGCATGTTGTTAAAAAACTGTTTATTTTCTTTTTGTGTATTAAATGATATATTTTGGTTTTTTGTCAGAAAAATAATAGTTGAGTTTTAGCTTCAATAAAAGACTTTGAGTAAATTGATAAATAATAAAAAGAATAAAAGTGAGGCTATAATTTAAGTAAAATAATATTTATTAACGTACCTTTTAGGAAATTAAAACTCGAAAGTTCTGTTTGAACTTGAGACTCAGAACGGAAGGGTACTTTTGCCTCTGGACTCGAATCAGATGCATTATCATTGCATCTCGAAATTCTAAATAGTTAGCAAAACCAATACAATAATGGATTAATCTGGGATATTGACATTTATATTTTATTATTTATACTTTCAGATTTTTACTTAAATTAGCTAAAAATGGTAACGAAGCTATTATTTTAAATTGGTATGAACGGTATAAAATAAATTAATAAAATGCTAACAAAGCGGCTGCTCTTAAACACAAATAAGAGTTATAAAATTACTCTTGCCTCAACCAACGTCTATCATTCAGTATCATGATTGCAGTTAATAGCGAGGCGGTACATGGCCCATTACATCTCGCTAAAAGATGAAAAGTTCACGATATCGCTGATCGGAGCACCAAATGTTGGAAAATCAACTCTTTACAACACTCTAATGGCAAAGCACGAAGCTTTAGTCGATAGAATGCCTGGACTAACAAGAGACAGAAGGGAAGGAATCACTCAGCTCTTCGACGTCCCTGTTAGAATCGTCGATACAGCTGGTTTCGAAGATATCGAAAACCTCGATGAGCCCGATGCCAGATCTGTTAACAAATAGAATGGTAAATGATATGATATTACAAACGCGAAACGCTCTATTGTACTCCGATCTCGCTATTTTTATGCTTGACTCAAGGGCGGGAGTTCAGCACAATGACATTATATTGCACGACTGGATCATCAAAAAGAAATTTGCACACCAAAAGAAAATCAAAGAGGAAAATGAAGGCAAAAAGAAGCCACTAAAACCCGAAATTCTATATGAAAAGCCTCTGCAAGGAATAAAAGACGACAAAGTGTACAGCAAAGAGCTTGATAAATACCAAAACCAGCAAAGCGAGCTGAGGATGCAGAGACAAGAGCAGCAGTTCAAGGCTTCCTTCACAAACAAGTTCGATATCATGAATGAAGAAGACATCATAATCCCCAAAATCGTATACGTCGTCAATAAAAGCGAAGACGGTTATGAAGGAGATATAATGGCTGAAATTTGGAAACTCGGCATTGAAAATCCGCTATTCATATCTGCAGAACACGGAGACGGATTGCCAGACCTGTACAGGATCATTAAAGAGTCAATTCCAGAACAGTGATACACTGATTTCGAGGACAGAAAGGCGAAACGCATCCAGCGGTACAAAGAGTACAAGAAGCTGATGATCGACGAACTTTCAGAGCTCAAAAAATTTAATAGTGAAGATAAAACCACGAAAGATATAGACTTTGATCCTGCTGAACTCAGCAGAGAATATGATAAGCTCAATCCAGATCCTGAGGAAAATAGCGATTTTGATTCTGATAATGAAATCAATCCTCTTGATACAATGACTAAGGCAGGATACCCGACGTCAATCGGTGGAATATCAACAGAGAACATGATGAAGAAGAGACCGATCCAGCTGTGCGTTGTTGGACGACCGAATGTCGGCAAAAGCACAGTTGTTAATGCCTTTCTTCAAGAGGACAGAGTAATCGCAAATGATCTTCCAGGAACGACCAGAGACTCTATTTCTATCCAGTGGATTCACAAAGGAAGAAGGATCGTGCTTGTTGATACTGCTGGAATCAAGATAAACGCGAGGAATGTGACTAAGATCGAAGAACTCGTCAAAAAGAACGTTGAAAATGTGCTGAGGTACTCCCACATCGCTATTATGATGATTGACTCAATGGCTTCATTCACTGTCCATGACTTGGCTATCATGTCGTATGTAATTGAAGAAGGAAGAGGACTCGTAGTCGCAGCTAATAAATGGGACCTTGTCGCTGATAAGTACAAGCGAAGAGCTGTTAAGTGGATGAATAAACAACTAGAAAAACACTTCAGACAAGCAAAAGGTATACCTATTTCCTTCGTTTCCGCCAAAACAGGATCCAGAGTCAATAGAATTCTTGATGAAGTACTTCGAGTTTACGAAAAATGGAATACTAGAGTCTCAACAGCTCTTTTGAATAAGTGGCTCACTGCTCTTAAACGAGTTCACAAAATGCCAGGATTTGAAGGAAAATTCTTGAAGATTCGATACATAATGCAGATTAAGTCAAGACCGCCTACATTCTTCATATTTGTAAATGATATGAGGATCATTCCGGATATCTACAAGCGTTTTCTGCAAAATAGCTTGATAAAGGAGTTTGGGTTTGAAGGAGTTCCAGTCAGACTACTATTTAGAGACAATAGACATCTCTTTAACACCAGAGACTCTTCAGAGCTTAACGAAACTCAAGGAAAAATTATGAAAAGAATTGATGCAAGACATCGTAAGATTTCCACTTACACAATACTAACATATTTATAGAAAGAAGACGACAAAGTA
>JAGYYN010031687.1:0-20307 GCA_021441665.1 Euplotes cf. woodruffi 2 WChen-2021 | reverse complement strand
TTAGAATTCTCGATTGATAACATAAATATTTAATTTGGGTAAGAAACATGGAGCTCAGTTTATCTTTATTACTACATCGTCTATCTTCACCTCTTGCAGTTGTATATTAACACCAATCGAATGTAAAGATATACAGACATGCGAGATGCAGTTTAAAATTACTAATTAGCATACTGAATGTAAACTCGGATCTCATTTAGATCGATTTTAGAAAAATTATTAGGTTGCTGTTTTAAAATTATCTTTTTGCTAATATTTTCATGATCTTTAAACAGTAAATTTAGAGTAAAATCAAGCATTTGTAAACCTCAAAAATATAGTATTTTCAGTTTTCAATAAATTAGCAATTAACTTCGGGTTTAAAGTTTAGGATAAATAGATTATTTTAAACAATCGAGGGAGCAATTCATAGCATCAAAGCATTTAATTTTGCCCTTACTCTATATTTTTAAATCAGTTTGTTTGATTATGAATATTTAAAATAAACCAACAAGAATAATTTACTCTCGTTATTATTTATTTTATTTTTGCTAATAATCTTAAATCTGACACTTTAACAATTTTTTATAAAACAGCAAAATAAATTTGCAGATGGACTTTAAAAACTACAGGCTTATTGAATTTATACCAATCAGTGAAATAAAACTGATTAAATGAAAATTATATTTTAAATATAGAAAAAACTAAATGAAAGGAGATCGAAAATACAATCCAATAAGGAAAGCTTCGCAGTCAATCTTAGGATTTCAAGATTGATCGAGTAATAATGAAGCCAATGATAAAAGTAAGTTACAATTTTCACATTTATTTACATTCATGATCATAAAAATTGCTCTAGATCCTTTTACGCCAAATACTATTCTAAATAAGTTCAAAGATGGAGAACTGAGCTGAAAAAGTTCAGAGCAGAATAAATTTTACTATGAACCACTTCGGCGGCAGAGCGTCAACTACATCAACGGTATTGTTCTACTTTATTTCTACCAAGATCTTTTTGCCTCATTAAGGTACGGAGGCAATAAATGCCCTGCTCTTTTTGGATTTTTAATTTGGACCAAATGATTATTTGTTGTATGATTTGCAATTAAAACATCCCGATCTCCGGCTGTTAACTAAACTTAGACTTGAACACAAAGGGAGACTCTGACAATAAAAAGTCGACGGTGCTGGAAACACAGTGGAACGTAAGCGACTCAGAAAATCAACCAAAGAGCTCTCGAATTAACCTCGAAGGCGATGACTGCGAAAAGGGCGGTAGTAAATAAAGCCTCCAACCTGCTGATTCCGAAGGGGTAAGCTAATGACTGATGCTTTAGGACAATTCGCAAGCCCAGAGGCTCAGTTATTCTTTCGAAGATCGAGAATTTTGAAGAACCCAAGAAGCTGAGCCTTGATAGTATTAATGAGGATAACGAGTCTGCTGACTGCATTGAAGATGATATTGATGTAAGAAGTTCAATCGACTAGAAATTGAGACTATTTCCAATCGTATTTTATATTGTAGTTTTAGATCAAAGCTTTAAATTCACAAAATCAATTTAATACTCCTCAGTTAAAGATTCTTTCAATAAAGTGCTATATGTGTATACAGACGTCATTAAGTAGTTTTTTAATATTATTAAATCTTGTATTGTTATGTTTCTGCAGAAAATTGTTTTTACTTTTTGATACAGATCAACAACTCTAAATCAATCAAAGAAGACCCAAAAGCATCAAGTGAGGCTCCATTAGTCAAAGGTCATAAAACAAAGACTTATGAATACTTTCCAAATATTGAATTCAAAATGGATATCAAGCCTCCAGAAAGGATAATTTTTCAAAATAAAAGAAGTTCTTGAAGGACATTATCCGATACAAAGGCAAAACAATTAGTGAATAATTCAGCAGTATTACGACCACAAGATAACAAAAATTCAAAGCTTCCTCCGATACCAAAAAGAAATGTGAAAAATCTTGAAAATCAAAAGCTCAGTGTTGCTCTGAAGGACCTAACTGAAGAAATAAAAGACGTTAAAGTACGCATACAATTCTTTATTTATCATATTTACATTTAATTTTAGCAATCAAATGCAGAAAGTCTCTGCAAGCCATTAAAGCTCAAAGATACCTCAAGCCTGAGCCTAGCTCTTGAGTAAGAAAAATTCAGCAATAATCGAAATAGGAAGAGATCAAACTCAAGCGGTGAGGAATGTAAAGAAGAAGCAGCCAACGCACCCTTAGATACCGAAGGTCAGCTGCTAAGCCACAAAGACATATTATAGATCGAGAACAAAACGATCAAGTAAAGTATACAAATAATTAATCAATAGGATATTAACTGCATCAGCGATAGATCATCGCAGTCATCTTCACTGATCTCGATCACACAGAGCAAAAACAACGAGGCAGATATATTGAGCTGATGGAGCAAAACTCGTATAAAAGTGTTATTATTCATGGAGAAGACAGTTGTTCAAATCCTGCTGACGCTTATGTCGTTTCTATCGCTATATATTGATGATATCAGGATTGCATTTTTCACAAGCTATGCAGACATGTATTTTGATATAATCCTGATTATTTGCTTTGCTTTATTCCTTATTGAAATCGTAATGTCGTGAATTTCAATTCCTGAGTATATTTTGAGTTTTTACTTCTGGCTCGACATAGTCGCGCTTGTCTCCATCCTCGCAGATATTTATATGTTTCTCAGCTTGATTGGAGCAGACTCACAAATGTAAGAATCGCTGCTTATACTTTAGGTTTGGAGTAGCCACAGATGGCACTGAACTGACTCGTGTCGGAAGAGCATCGAGAGCCGGAACCAGAGCTGGCAGGCTTATTAGACTGCTACAGATAATCAGATTGATACGAATTTTCAAGCTGTATAAAAATAGCGAAAATACGATCAATTTGAAGCTAAATTCAATACGAAAATACAGATCTTTAAAGCTTTCAGTAATTATAAAGTTATTTTATAATTTGAGTTTCTAAAGTAACTATAGATGACGAATAAAAATATAAGTTCAAGCCAGGCATCGTTGAAATCTCGCAAACAAAGTTTATCGATCGAGTCTTCAAGCAAAAATAGCAATTTAAACAGTCGGATTATCAGAAGCCAGAATAAGCTATTTTCTTTAAATACCAACTATCAAAAAGACAACAATAATAAATTGTCGATTGATTTATCAAACCAGGTCTTTCGAGTGTCTTCCAATGAAATCATAAGTCCGAAGGAAGGCATGCTTGACATATCGTTAAGAGGAAGTGGATCACGAATAATCTTTGGTAGAAGCAGCAACCTCAGCAACTCGAATAATATTTTTGTTCTCTCTCGGTCTTCACATTCAAACCACCAGCTTGGATTCTCACAAATATATGAAGACCCCGAAGAAGAAAGTGAAAAAGGTACAGGCAGTAGTTTTATGGCTATAGAACGACAAAGGAAGATGGAGACCATTTTTGAAAATGAAATCGACGAAGCTTTACTCAGTGGCTCCTCTAGCCATAGCAAAAGTGTATCTTCCAGCAACAGCCAAGAAGAAGACGACGACACTATTAATAATGCTTTCTACGAAGATCGAAAGTTCATTCGTATGTTTACAATCATATAATTTTTTTAACTCCAAGTTTATGTTGAGTTTAATTATTTTATGCTTACTTATCTTGGATAAATAGAAAATAAAAGAGGAACAGGCGAATTAAACCACGATCCAGAGAGAAATAAATAGCATTAGCTCGAACAACGAATTGGTAGTTTATATGAAAAGCACTTTAGAAAAGAAAAATTATCATTCTCATCCATCATCTCCGCCTTCATCAAGTAGAAAGTCTGATGATTCTAACTCGAGTAAGGATGAAAAGGATGAGTTTATTTCAAAAGTTATTGACAACTACATTGAACTGCACAGATCTGAGCATATCGAGCTTCCAAAGGAATCAAGAGTTAGTAAATAAGCTGTCTTCAAAGGCGACAATTAAAGTTATTATAATTGTACTGTTGTTGCTTTTTGCGATCCCGCTTTTTGATATCTATACGTATTACTCAATGCTGTCGGGTCCAGAGTACCAAGCGAAACTAATTGAAAATTTATATAAGAACTCAAGTTCATATCAAAAAGCTGCAGATTTTATGTTCAGCTATTATGAGTCAACTGATTACCCAGTTGTCTCAGCTTCGTTTTGGAATTCAGAAAGCACAATATACTACAATCATATGTCTTCGATGAGTAACTATAGAGATTTAGAGCTAAAAGAATATGACGGAGATCTTTACCAAATTATTGTTTGATATAGATTCGAAGCGCAGCTTGACTCCTTACTAAAAATCTTCAAAACAACTTATGTAATTTTCCTTTTAGTTGTCGGTGGAATGCTTATTGCGTTTGATGCAGATAAATACGTGCTCAGACCCCTTGAGAATCTGTTTTCAAAAGTCAATAATGTTGCTGCAGATCCTTTTAGAGCACTGAAGCTCAACCTCATGAAAAAGCAGCTCGATAAGTACGAAGTTAACAATAGCCAGGCTTCAAAATGTAATTGGTGCTGAAGTAAAAGTGACAAACAGCAAGTGTACGAGACTGAAATCCTTGATAATGCGATAATTAAGATCTGATCGTTACTCGTTCTTGGTTTTGGAGAATCTGGATGTTCAATAATATCACTCCTGCTCGGTAAGCTGCAGAATAATTAAAATTACAAATCAACGATAACTATTTAGATAACGTTAACCAGTCAAAAGCTGCCGACCTGAACTTTTCGAAAATCAAAGGCAAATAAAGTGCTTGCAGTGTTTGCTTTTTGCGATATTAGGAACTTCACCGATGTTACTGAAGTCCTTCAAGAAGAAGTAATGTCATTTGTCAACACAATCGCACAGATTGTATACTCAACATCGTGAGAGTACGTCGGATATCCAAATAAAAATATTGGAGATGCTTTTTTACTCGTTTACAAGATATCAGAATCTGAGATTGACACTTTGGAAGACGGATCAATCAGCATTGATCCGGCAAACCCAAAGATAAACAATCTCGCAGACCTGGCGTTGATTTCAGTACTTAAAACCCTTTATCGAATTAACACTGACCCGAAGGTGCGAAGATATAACAAATCGAAATAAGCTCAACAGTCGATTTGGTAAGTTCAAAGTCAAGCTAGGATTTGGAATTCACTTTGGATGGGCGATTGAAGGAGCTCTTGGCAGCTACTATAAAATCGATACTACTTATTCAAGCTCACATGTCAATATGACAATGCATCTTGAAAGCCTTACTAAGCAATATGGAAGTACAATTCTGCTCTCTGGTGATCTTTACGACATTCTGTCACTTCAGGCGAAGAAAATTTGTAGAGGCGTTGACCAACTTTTCGACTCGAAGACAAACTCTGTCTTAAGGTTATTTTGAGTAGATGTCTGCTTTGATAATCTTAAAGTAAAAGAGCAAAATGTGAAGTTCAATAGAAAAGCACTTTACATCCAAAAATTAGTTCAAAGAGAACACAATATTAAAAACTTAAGTGATAAGCAATATTCAGCGAGTTTACTATTTGAAACAGATGATGAAATATTAAATTTATGAGCTAAAGCAAACCCAAAAGGTATCAAACTGTATAAACAAGGACTTAAAAATTACACACTTGGAAGGTGGGAGATATCAAGAACAAAGCTCGAGTCAGCTCTCAAACTGATTCCTGAAGATGGACCTACAAAAGCGATTCTTTCATACATCAAACTACACAACTTTAAAGTACCTGAAGACTGGAATGGATGTCGAATCGTGGAAATATAGTTTTTCTTAAAAATAACAACAAGCATAAAGAATTTATCTAATCATCCATCTTGTTTTTCTCGATTTTAATCGTTTTCAAGTCCTGTTGATCGTCTGTAACCTTTGCATTATTCAAAATCAAATATAGAATAAAATAAAAGTATGAAATCCCCAAAGCATCTAAAACTGCCTCGACAGTCTCCATCTCCACAACCTCGTAAGTCTAAGTACCCTGTGCCTAAGCGATTCTTTATTTTGCTGATTTTTCTGTTTCTTGCTTCTTCCTACCAAATTGCTCTATTTTTGTTGACTGTTGATTCACGATCAACCTGCAGTCTCGATAACCGTAAAGGTGTGGCCAACCGAAGGCAGAAAGAAGCGCAGGAGCGGATCAAGCTAGAGAACATCCGGATGTTCAAGCGCATTAAGGCCGCCAATTCAGTGCTGAACGTGGACGACTGGAACAGACACATAGTCAAGCACAACCGGATTGCAAATAGCATTACTAAATTTGCTACTGCCAAAAGCCAGATGGAGAACACCAAAAAGACTGCAAAAGTCAAGGTAAGGCTATTTTGGTGGGAGGCTAGTTATGTATTTTGGACCTGATCGTGAGCTGAAATTAAAATTTGTATTGGTCTTAGATTTGATTTAAGTTTAGGCTAGTAAAATGGTTAAAAATACCTCTCTTCCGTTTTTAACAACCAATAAGTCACAAGCAAGTGTTAGACATTTCAGTACTAGAAGTAAGCGAAAAGAGTTATTTTTAGGGTTTAGTAATATTGCACTCAAGACAATGAAAGATCCTGCGAAGTCTCCGGTGAAAAGAAAGAAATTAGAGCCTTTGGAGATCAAACAAGATGATGTAGACTTGAATCGGAAGGTTATACTTAGAACTGTTCATAAAATTGACGGAAAAGATTTTATGGTTGAGATATCGAGAAACAAGCTTAAATACTTTATTATTTGAATCAGACTTAATAAGTCAAATCCTATTCAGATTATTCAACTTCACAGAAAACAAGCAGAAAAATTAATTTTTGATGAAGGAGGAGTTAAACAAATACTCAAATTACTTAAGATTAAATTCGGAAGTGTCATTTTACAGGAAGATCTTTCTTGAGTGCATTTGAACACGAAAATTCCAAAAATTCATCGTAATTTAGCTTTTATTCTTACTTTTAATCTTATAATATAGATATTAATAGCGATATGCAATTATTATTTGACGAAAATTCAGCAGAATCAATTCATACATATGAAAGCAATCAAGCAGGTTTTCATAGTATCGATTCAGATAATTTTGAAGGCCATGTGTAAGCTAAATCGTTGTATCATCGACCTGATCCAACAGAAACATATGAATTATTCAACATTATGATTATAAAATGATTTTAAGCACTGAATACACTAAACCCTTGGAATAAATATCAGTCTTAAACATCGACACATAAATCAATATAAACTACTCGACCTAAACTCCATCGCGCATCTATCTCTTTCCCAATCCTGTGCTCACCCAATACAATCGTCTGCATCTCGATTAAAATCTTAAGTCCAAAAGTGTGAATTTTGTTTGATTAACAGTATTTTGAGTTAATTTTGTTATTAAAATAATGACAGCAATATTATCAGCAGATTGAAAGTTATTTGAAACGATTGAATACTGAATTCAAACAATAAGAGCTGAGCTAGACCGTTGTTGGGGCGTATAAGTAGCCGGAGAACTGTTCCTGGATGTCTTCTCACTTCAAAAGCTTATTGTTCTCATTCATCAACACCTGGTTTTCTTTGATCCATCTGTCTACGCCATTCACATGCTTGCGAGAGAAGTTGTCTTTGTTAGCCAGTGGAATGTAGCTGGCAGTAAGTTTATCTTTTTCCTTCAGCTTATTCCAGTTGATCGAAATGAACCAAGGGTGCGACATGATTTCTTGGACTCCTGCTGAACCAAGTCTTACTATAGTCATGTGAATGCATTAAGTGGCGGTGCTTACAGTCTGGAGATTTTTGCAAAAGCTTGTTTGTCAAATCCACAGCGTCTTCTGACCACCCCGCTGGTATTTCTGCCTCTGATATCTTAATTTGTCGTTCAAGTAACTCTTCTCTTATTTTGTCTTTGTCTTTGGACTAAATAAATCTGTGAGACAGAAGAGGTACCTTGTAAGGCCTGTTTTTCATTATAATTTCGTACAGAATCACTCCAACAGCATAGAAATCGACTGCGAAACTGTGATTCTGTCTGAAAAGTACTTCAGGTGCAGTGTAGCTCGGTGTTCCTATTATCGAATGTAAAATTTACTCAAAATATCATTATTTACAAGGTAAGAGTGAATTCTATTCAATAGGTTATCACTATTTCCTTAAATAAACTACAGAAAGAACCTTTTGATCTTGATTAAATTACCTGAGGTTTCTTTATGATTATTGGGACTGTATTCTCTCGCGATTCCAAAATCGGTTATTCTTGCGTATCCAGATTCATCAATAACGATATTTTCAGGTTTTATATCTCTGTGAATGATGTTGTTTTGGTGTATAAAATCAAGCCCCGTGATAATCGAAGCAATAATAAACCTTGCTTCAATTTCAGTAAAATACCGTTTAATATGTAAGTTATATCGAAGGTCTCCACCTGAAATAAAGTCCATAACGATATACAAATTCTCTTTGTCCTGAAATGCAAAATTGATATTAACAATAAACTGGTTTTTAAGTTTCTCTAAAATAGCTCTCTCATTCATAACCGATTTCACTGATTTTTTGCCAATAATTTTACTTTTACTGAGTATTTTCATAGCTAAAGAAAGTACAGTAAGCATCAAAAATTCATTTTTAAAGAAAATATACACAACTATCATCTTTTGTTATTATATCGCTTACCATATACTCTGCGGTCTTTATTTGTACTCTACTTTCCACACTTTTCCAAATGCACCTCTGCCGACAGCATATAGTATCCTAAACCAAGTTGTGATCGAAATCTTGATACAAATGCAAAACCCGCAAATCCGCAGTTATAGTTCGTGTAAGTTGCATAAACCAGAACCTCGTTCAATAATTATCTCTGACCCCAAAAGATACCGAAAATTCTACGAATGAAAAATTATTATAATTTCTTGATAAATTTCCAAATTCAGAAGATTTGGTAAAAAGTTGGTAAATCTCTAAAAAATCTAATTTCAGTGCATTTCGTGTACTTTTAAAATTAAAAATACTGCTGCAGGTAGAATCAAAAATTAAAATAAGTTCTTTTCCTGTTTTACACTCAGCAAATGTAGAATTTTAACTAATTGAGAGTTATAAAACTCAGCTGGCAGAAGGTGTCTAAGAATAAATAATAACTGCGTGATTATAAAGAGTCAAAGAAGGACGCTGCTTACTTAAAATCTGACTTGCTAAGGACATTTGAGCTTTGTTTTACACCTTCCGATTTAAAACTTCAGACTCCCATTAACACAAATGATATATTATATTAAAAATTCATAATGATGCTGAGTACAAAATCACAGCTGCGGAATTGGAGACTAACAAATGTTTGCAGCAAATATCGCCTAAATAGGATGCTAATTTTGAACCCTTTATATTAAGAGTTTTCGTATACTTATATAATAATATTTTGCAATGGAAGATATGCACGAATCGAATTCAGGCAAAATTTCTAAACGAAGAGACCGCTTCATCGAACGATCTAACAGACTGCTCCCGAAGGAGTCTCCAATAGATAACCCGATACACGAAATTAGCGATTTTCAATTTCTCAATGACTCGCAATTTGCAGTAGGAGAAGGCATGAATGCTCATGATGACAATCACCCAAGATTTCAAGCTGACCTTAATGGAGGTAAGTTTTGCGATAAAATTCCCTAATTTTATTATAATAATAATTGCTGTTATTTACTAATATTAACAATATTAAGCAACATCGCTTTTAAAGGGTCAAAATCAGCGACAGGTAAGCTGTATGAAGATAATGAAGTTGGTGGACAAGTTAATAACCGTAAAAATAAACCAATAACGCCTGAGAAGCATTCAAACGGCTGTTTAATCGATACTGATAATATTATTCATCCTTCTCAGAATTCACATCTATTTCCTTTTGGTGAGTTAAGCAAAGTCCCCATCTTTTTAGCTTCAGCAGGTTCATTTTATTTTATAGACGAGTCAGAAGACATCATGCAGCTGAGCTTGAAAAGACACGACATTGATGAGGAGATCAAGTCTTACAAAGACTGCCAGGAGGTAAACGTGCAGACGCCTAGAAAAGACTACAACAACATCAGCGATATTTAAACAAATCGAAGAAAACGAGCTGAAGTTCTTGTCTTCTGCAAAGCACGAATCCCGACACTTTCTGAGGAACATGGAAAATGACTATGATAGCTTCCGGCCTTTAGAATTCAATATTTCTGATCTGAAGCATTTCCACTCCAGTAAAAGACTATCGCAGAATGAATACGACGCCAAGAAGGAACAGAAAGGTAGTTATTTTCAATTACACCACTAATAAATCTGCTTTTGCATTGAGCTCAAAGTGATTAATATTTACTCAATTTAATTTATTTTTAATTTCTTAGAAATAACAGTGAATAATAATTAGAAGATCTAGCTTATTTGCAACTGAAGCTACAGCAATAATTTAGAAGGCAAAATAAAACCTCTGTCTCAGTAAATATTTGCATCGAGTTAAAGTTTAATTAAAGCCAAAATGTCATGTTTATGAGATTTATTAAGACTGTCAAACTGAAATAAAAAATTATTGAAAGCTAAACCTCGAAACATTCTTTTTCTTCGTATTGATGTCTGACCTCATAACTAATCTCACGCGAGTATAGAAGAAATGAAGAGCTTTTCGCCTCTCGAAGAGAACCGTTCATACCCGTACCACCTCCGCGATAGAAAACTGCAAAACTCAAACTCTAAAAATTAGTAAATCGAAGGAAAAGTCTCGCTACGGAGGTTGAAGCGGCACTTCTTTCCTTCGGCAGTCGAGTAATGTAAAAGAAGAACTTCTGAACATTTCAAAGGAGAGCGAAGTATTCGATGCACATAGCATCGCGCAAGGAGGCAACTTCGTCACTTTCCAAGAATCCAAACCGGCTGATGAATCCAAGGAAGGAAGCAGCCGTTCACCTCAGTGCAAGACTAAGAAGAAGCCTTGAAAAAGAGCAAAGCGAAATAAAAAGAGAAACCAAAAGTCAAAGATCAAAGAGGAAGAAAAAGAAGAAGCCAAATCACATAAACTTCCAAAAGAATTCTTATATGATGAGGAGACCGAAGGATACCTGAGGAAGATGCAAGATAAGAATAATAAACTTAAGAAATTAGTCTCTGCTGTTGAAGGAGTCAACTTGAAATCTGAACTTTTAAAAGGTAAAATTAGTAATACCAAAAACAATTATTTTCTTGCTTTTGAATGAAAAAACCACGCAATATTGAGTCTTGCTATGAAGTAATTAAATGTATTTAATGAGTTTTATTACAAACGCGACTATTTTACTTTTTAATCTTAAATAGTATTTCAGAAAACTTTGCTAATTATTAGAACTCATGTCAAAACTTACTAACTTTGTTTTTAATAAACTTGATCGATAGAAATTGATAGAAAATTATAGAATTTTCTAAACTTTAGCCGATTAAGAATAAATTAATACCAAGTATTTACATATATTGATTATATCCAGCAGTATTTACTTAAATTTTATTACAACTTGTTTACATTTACGATAAAACAGCAAAATGAGTAAAATTAAAATATTAACATCCTTTTTAAATCAAATCTAAACTTTGATTAATTGAGAATAACAAATACAATTGACTTAGTATCAAAGGTATTTTAGTAGTGCTCTTTGGTCTAAATAACCATTAACAAAAGTTAAAGTTTCTTTGAATACACATTTACATCCCCAAATTGGACTGGCCAGAACCAATTTTACAATATAGAAAGCAACAGCACTCTAAACTGAATGACAGCGAGGAGCATAGTATCAGAGACAAAGTTAAAAGGTATTCCACTAGTGGCTGCTGAGCTCAACATCGGCGTCAATATATTCAAGATGTGTTTAAAGCAGGCCAATATCACATACGACGGTAAGCTCGGTCTTCATATCACTATTGTTAATTCTACCGATTTTGTTCATATTTCAGATTTTTAAAATTCTGATGATTTCTGTTGTTGTCCAGGCCCCTCAGACAAACTAAATCATAAAAAATATAGCCGGAAGGAAAGTAAAATAACCCGATTCTCGAAGAAATTTGCAAGAAGTACTGAAAGATGAGGATTAATAAATATTTAAAAGAACAGACTTCAGCCCCGCATAACCCTGAAGAACAGTGCAAATCTCCCGATGACAAGAAAAGGAGTAAATAAACAGTCAAAGAAAGATAGTGCAGACAAACACGAAAAGACAGCAAGAACTACGAGATCTACTAAACCTGAAAACAGGAATACTAAGCATAAGATACTTAATAGAACCGAACTTGGACTCGTTGGATCCGCAGTTGTCATGAAGTACAAGGACACCAATGGCTTTGTTTGGAACTCGGAAAGTATTTCTGTATCGAAAGGATGGAAAGACAAGTTTTTAGCTCGAAATACACCTGTTGGAAACTACTTTGATAGTAAGTCAAGACAGATACCGAAAGATCTCAGAGAACGAGTTCAGAAGTACTCAGACGAGTTCAAATTAAACATTAAGATACCGAAATTGCAGAAATCAAACAATAATTAGACCATCCATCTCCTTGATATTCACTATATTTCTTCTGTAACGAAATCTAATGCTTTCTTTCAATTTTTGTTTATTTTGTAGTTTATCAGACTTTATGTTTATGATCCTTTGTGCACGAAAATTGAACCTATTAAACTGCTGAATTTTATTAATCAAAATTGGAGGGATCAAAGTTTTGAATGATTTACGAATGCTTCTTTCCTGAGTCGACAAAGCTACTTCTTATCATGTCAAGAGAGACATAGTCATCGTCGTCATCTGACTCGTGCTGGGCTGCGGTTGCTCTTTTTACTGGATTCGATTTTAGCGGAGTATCAGTGCCTTTTCTAATATCAATCTTGACTCCTTGAGCAACATATTTAATATCCTTATCGTCGATTTTCTAAAGTTAGTTAGCCTGAGCTGTGCAAATGAGCTAAATCTTTAATCTCACTAACTGTGAGTTTAGATGTAAGTGCAACCAGCGAAGACCCAGGTGGGATTAGAAAATGTTTAGATTAGATACAACTTATCCGTACCATCTTCACTAGCTTATCAAGATCTGACTCTAAAAATCAATAAGTTGTGCATAACGAACAGCTTACCTTTGTTTTGCTGAGAGCTCCTTGAGAAGGCAGCCTTTGCTCTGAATCAGCTGAAAGCGATGAAAAGAATAGCAAGGACTCCTCAAACACACACTATATGCAATCAATTAGCTTCAGTCGAGGAGTTGCAAACAAATGGTATAAGCAAACACTGGCTTCAAAATAAAATTTGTTCGATTTAATTTTGCGTTGATATATAAAATTTAAAACACTCAAAATGAGCAGTTTTTATTTTAATGTTATTGCGAGCTGTTATGAGTAGCTTCAAGTGAGCTATTCTCTCAAAAGGTTTACTTACTCACAATCTTTGGCTCAGGAAGGCTCAGTTCTATAAAACATTAGATTTTTACATAATTTCGAGATCGTTGAACCAAAAAGTAAATGAAATTCGGGTTTGGTGAGATTGAAAGAAACTTCACTTCAAGCATAGTTCTTACCTTCAGTATACGAACTCATGTTGACATCAAGGCTGATGAGTTGGTCCCAGTAAAAGTACAAAGCAGCAACGGCAATCAGAACAAGAGCGAATACAGTAACAGCACACAGCTTGCAATTTCTAAACACACAGCATTCCTGTGGTCTATCAGCCTCGTTAATGAATATAACAGTTGGATGTTCTATAATCTGTCAAACTCCTAATGGTTACCTTTTTGGCAATTAGAAAGCTTGCTCCCCATATTTTAAATCTTTTTATTTATATTACAAAATCACACTTCCCTCAGACTTTGGGCTTTTAATAAATAATACAAAGCTGCTATTATTTGTGATTTTGTCCATCTCTAAATATTACGATTATAAATAATTTCGGGTAGCTTAAAATCCTCGTTAAACTTTGAGATAGAATGAATCGTTATCTTCAATATTTTCAGCTGGAAAACTAGTAAACGACTAACAACTTTGGACTTGAAGATCTCTAGTTGACCGATGATTGTTGCAAATATTGTATGTAAATTGAACAATTCGAATTAAAAATGGAATAAATTTATTTTTGAGTTTTGAAGTACTCCTTCATTGATTCATAGTTCAGCTTCACATTAACTATCGGCAGCTTGTTGCTATGTAAAATTAACAGCTGACGCTTACCTAATCTCAAACCTGCTCTTTTCTAGTCTTTGACGCAGGAGCTCAAAGTCCGAGATTTGGATCTCGCAATTAGAAAGGGACTTCTTCCTCTCGCTAAAGTTAATTAGAAAATGTAATATCGAAAGTTTACTCTAGTTCGTGCGGTTTGATTTTTGTCTTGGCTCCTTCAACTCATTCTTTATCCAGAGAGATGCGTTTGCACTGGATGATGTACTTAAACTGCTGCTGTTCTTCGAGCTCCTCTATAATCCGAAGGAGTTTAGAAACATCGACAACTCTTTGCTTCTTGACTTTCTTCCTTCGGATGAGCTTATGAGCGTCAATATCGAAAATAAATTGGTTTGGGTCGTAATAGTCTTCTGTATCTGATTCTTCTTCCGAAAACTCAGATGTTTCTATAGTTAAACGGGTGTATATGTTTAGTTTATTCTTAACTGCAAGAAAACGACAAAAGTATCAGCTGTTGGTAACTTGCTTTTTGTAAAAGCAAATAAAAAATGCGAATAAAATTACCATTGCTCTTCTCAGTTTTCCGTTCTTCGATATGATCATAGAACTCTAGTGGAATGCTATTAGAGACAATGAAGTTTTTGCATAAATTAAACTGCTTGATTTTCTTTAGATTATCATCCTGAGAAGTGGCATTCGAGACTAAAGGAATATCATTTAAGGTTTTGTTAGGATCCTGAGGGTCTTTATCTTTATTTACGTGGATCTAAACGTCGTCAGTGATGATATGTCTTACGTTATACTGGCCTCGAAATACTTCGTGAGTGTATATGATCTTTATAAGGTTTTCGTGAACCTCGAAGTTCTCTCAAAGCTGTTTAATAATCTGTTTAATATTGACTAACTTGCTTCTGTACTCAAACAAAATGTGTTTTAGAGTCTCTAGATTTTTAGTTTCTATCTTGCTGAGATCTCCGCTGATATTATAGCTTCGTTCGTTGTTGACTTTCAAGTTAGTCTCGTAAAGCGTGGTGACGAATTTAATTGTGTCTACAAAAGTGGTGAAGAGCAGGACAAAAGGTCCCTTGAAGATCATAGATATAAGTTGTCATGTCTCAATCCAGCAGTCCCTCTTGTTTCCACCTTTCTCCCAAATATCGATGAAGTTCTGGTACAGCAGAGCCAGGTAGCTTATTGGATACAGCACCATTGAAAAGATGAAGAACAGTGACGTACCAATTAGCATTACTGGCAGATATGCAATATGCATCAAGACTGTATTCAGCTTTTTGCTCTTTAGATAAATCACGAATGGCATCACTGGTAAGAAAAGGTAGTTCAGCGGACTGAAAAGAGACACGATGCTCATGTATATGTCGTCAGGTTCGAAGATGTTCCTTGCTTTGATTACTTCAATGTGGTAAAGCGCCAAATTTAAATCCTTAAACTGGTTGTATGTATTTGACAGGATTGCGATCACAAAGTTTAACAGGATTATATTTGATAAGATTAAAAAGATGATCAAGTAGTAATAACCATAATCTGGGCTTAACATCATAGATGAATTTTTGAATATTGAAAAATCAAAGCTTCCAAGCGACGCAGAAATCAAAGTTGCAAATGTATCGAGATCATTTTCAAAACTTGGAATAGTTGAAAAGAAAAGCCTTCCTCATGACCAGAATAGCAAAATTAAGAGCGAATAAATAAACATAAACTTGAGGATTTCGATCATCATGCTGTAGATGATGTTGATTAAAGGTCCGATAAAAGTATTTATTCTGAACACGAGTATAATTCTTGTCCACTGCAGGGCAACATATAGCCCTGTTGCAATTGTCATGTCAAGGAAGTTTTCGTCGTAATAGGTTGATTTAACAATTTCTAATTTCGTGTATCTCTGGTCGGAAGCAGTGATATATCTTTGATAAGCAAGGAATCTGTATATTAGCACAACAGTTATAAATGTTTGTGAAACACTTATAATTGATTCTGCTAATATTGACCTTCATGATCGTTTTCTTAACTTTGAATAAATATACTGGCAGATATTCTTGAAAAGATATGCAGTCATAATTGAAAAATCGTGTAGTTCTTAATCATATAATTATAAGCAGTGTTGCCAATATCTAAATATTGTATCTCGATCGTATTAAAATCAGCCTGCGCTACAGCTTTTTGAGCTGCAGTTAAAGTAGGATCATTAAGAACGGATAATTTTGACATATACAAAGGATATATTGAATACCATTCGACTCCAAGATCTTGAACTTTGTTAAAGTTGACTTGAAGGAATATACCAACTGCAATAACAGATGCAGCATCAAGTAAATATCTCACACTGATGCTATTTTTCCAGACTTTAAAGTTAAATAAATTTCCTTTCTTTAAAGATCGATCCTTTTTCTTCTTGTTCATTATGATTTTCTTAATCTGCATAGCATTATGATAAACTGAAATTTCTTCGACATAATCAGGAGAATAACCGATCATATTCTTTTGGTTAAGAACAATCGACTTAAAAATTTGGAAGTTCAATGAGTAACTCATAAAGCTCTCCACTTCGTATTCTCCTTCCCACATGCCATTGATCATCAAGCTGATTTTTGGGATATTGAGTAACTGAATGGCGTTATTTTCTGCGATGACATCGATCACTAATTTGCCATTGTACATCGAGTCTAAAGATAATGACTAATTCTTACCTCTTAGAGCCTTTGTGATTTTATCAATATCGCCCCATCATAAGCAGATAATATTCATAAGCTTGGTGAATTTGTCAGTGCAATAAAGCACAGCTTTATCTGTAGACTGGTACCTCTCTTTGAGCATGTTCAAAAGGTTAATAATACCCACTCACATTTTCAGCGGATTGTGACTGTTCACGATAAAGTTGTTACGTAGCTGATTAACCTCAAATCCGAGTTGAATTCTTTCCTTTATCTGCACATCTCACTCCACATCGTCTAATTTATTTCCTTTCGATGAGATTGACAAGAATCCTGATTAAGTAGTTGACTTGCGAGAAGGTGAACCCGTCGATGAACAACTCGAGGAAGTAAATCAACTCTTCAAAGTGAGAGATACCGTGGTGGTACCTTGCAGCACCGTTGCTCTCATTGTACTCGTTCATCATATTGAGGATCGAATCTACAACGGTCTCGTTAGAGCTGTACAGCAGCTTAGAATACTTCTTGAATAAGTAGAGAGCAACTGTGATGTTATTTATGATAATCGCATATGAAAATCAGCTGTCTATGATCAGATTGGAACCTTTAAAACTATCAAACTCCCTTTCTTTATTTGTACAGCGACTCGAATAACGATAATTTTTCGTAATAAATTAACAGTTTGTAAATGGAAAGAGGAAACAAGCTGATTCAATCGACGACCTCTTCATCTTCGAAGAACAAGAATACAATAAACCTCATCAGCTCTCAGTCGTCGAGGAGATAATAGCGAATGGCGACTTCGATGTAGTCTTTGGCCTCTAAAAACTTGCTTTTGGACTTGACAGACAGCGGAAAGATATTGTGGTCGTTGGCCGGCATGAATCCTTCGATTTTCTTGCGGATCAAAAGCTTCGACATTTTCTGTATTCCTTCGTTTCTCGGTACAAAAGTCTATAGCATGTAAAGCACTGGATGTTTATAGAGAATACCTTTTGCTTAATTAGTTTGTCTGTTTTATCCTCAAGTCTCGAAACGAGAGGATAGATAGACCTGCTTTTGTGCTGCGAGCTGTTCAACCACTTCGTGTCTTCTTCCATCATCACCATAAAACTAGTGTTTTCTTGGTCGCTCATGATTTCACTATAAAAATCAGTAATCACCGGTTTAGTGAATTCAAATTAGCAGTTGAAGATTTTAGATTGTCAGAGAATTTTATGAGCACGTTCTTTGAACGTAACACAAATTCTAAGGAAGTTTGTTATATGATCCTCATCATTCGGCAAATAAAATAGCAGAATTTGGAGAAATAACAATTAGTGTGAAACTATATCTTTCTATCAAAACTGTGTTTTTATTAAACGAATATATGGTGTTTTAATTATTTACTAAGCCAACTCAAAATGTATTTATTTTTGATTTAATAAAATTTGAACTTTCAGAATATGATATTTGATTTATCAAAATTATATTATATGGCATGAAAAAGTATTTTTATGGGATTAAAAATTATTTGAAATACTATCTATTCTCAACATATTTGTTTTAAAAACGAAGGGTTTAATTTCTTTATTTACCTTCTTGAAAATTCTTTTTCTTCTTCAAGTTGGTTTACTTTGCTATATTTAGGAAGAACACATTTAAGAATATAATCTGTTGTCATCTTTCCCTGTATTTCTTCTCGCATATTATCAAAGTTTAAAACAATTTCGTTATGGAGTAGCTTTTTCATGACCCTTCTAAGTTTTTCTGAATACTCTCCGCTTGAAGTCGTCCAGGTATTAACCATTGCAGAGATAATCCTGATGTTAACGTTAAGTCTAAAGAAGCGTCTTTTGCTGATATTGATCATATAATCGATAAGTTTTTCGCTATTCAGCAGGATTCAATGTTTAAATGCATACTCGATCAACTCTTCGCTGTTCAGCATTGAAGCGACCTCTCCAGTTTCAAATACGTATTCTAAGTTGAGCCTTGACATCCACACATTCTTCGGATGAGTTATTAAGGGTTGCAAGGCTTCTTCTTTTTCAACAAGTGCCCTAAATAACTTTTTAGATCTGTCAATAGCTGCTGCGAAAAGCATAAAGCTGAGGGAGATCGGCTGCTCGTTCCCTCTGTGGATGATCATTGATACGAGCTTCGAGATCTCGCTGTACTTTTGCATTTCTTGAACGTCGTTTTCGCTGTTTTTGCTAACACTATTTTCAGTGATTGGGCGGAGCTCAAAATCATTATCAATTTGGCTCTTCGCAAGTTCATCGATAAGTTTTTCTTCAGCAATAAAGTTATTGTTGATTAGAGTATTAGTCTCGAACATCTGTGACAACTCTTGGCTGATCTGTTCGATCTCCTCAAAGAGTTGTTCTTCATTGACCATATTTAACTTCATTTTATAATTATTTGTCTTAGTTCATTAGTTTGAACTTAAAAATAATAAAGAATACTTAACCGTCTACTGCTTTTATATTATTTATAAACAACAAAATATCATTTTATGTGTGTTTGTGGTTAAAAATAAGATACAATAAATTTTGATTTCAGTAATATTCGAAAGTGGAAGTTTTATTAGCAAATAATAAATTTAGATATGGAGCCTCAAAAACACGGATATGCAGCAGAGCATGAAGACGATGACTTTCAGCAAGTAATTTGATAAATCAACTTCGCTTGCTTTGATATTAACTACAGCAGCAAATGACTTGCAAATTTACTTTTTTTAATAAATTTATTTGAATTATTCAGCTATTGTCACTTATTTACAACTATTTTGATTAAGCTGCGTGGTGTGGAGAATGAAATAGACGAGAAAGTGTAATTAAAAGCAAGGTTTTATTAAATGTATTACAAACGGAATTATTATTAATATTGATACTCATATACTCAATAAAGCTTACTGATTTTAATGGATTAAAAAGCTTTGTAGCTTAATAATTTAGATTTTATCAATTCCAATCTCGCAATTCTTGGACTCTTCTTGAAATTAAGCTTTATATAGATCGATTTAAATAATCAAAACCAAGCGAACGGTACTCAACAGCCAAAGAAGAATGAATACGAGTATAATTTTAGAGAACAGTTCTATGCAGGAGAAGATATGCACGATATGTACTCCAACTCTTACCACAAAAACAACTATGCAGCAGAGTATGACTATATGAACAGGAGCGGAACAGATAATCAGTCTGAAGAGGATTTAGACCACCATATGCATCATGATCATCATTATGATGATGCTCATCACTATGATCACCACTATGATAATCACTTTGACCAGCATTATGATAAAAATTACGACGACCATGGGGATCATAATCAAAATTTAGATCAGCTTCAGCACCACGAGCATACTGACAATTCGGCTGAACCTCATTCGCTTCAAAAGGAAAGCGCAGTTAAAAATGAAGGTATGTGGTTATCAGACTCGAAGGAGTCATTAAACTATGTAGAATTCAACAAAGTACAGATTGAGCATATTGAGACAGTTCCAACTCACGGATATTTAAAAATCATTCTTATGTGAGAGCCTGTGCATTTGGTA
>JAGYYN010031628.1:0-10008 GCA_021441665.1 Euplotes cf. woodruffi 2 WChen-2021 | reverse complement strand
GACTACTCCTATGATAACTCTCAAAATGTTAATGAAAACGACCTCGATTACGAGTTTCAAAACGAAACAGCTCCATCTGCGCCTTCGAATGAAGAAGAGCTAAGCTCGGCACTTGAGACTGCTGAGGACATCAAAAAGCTCGGGCTTAAAGATTTAATATACAAGCTGTTTTTGAACATCTATAACTCAGAAAAGGACAACATCACAAAATTAAAGAAAGAGATCTTCCCCAGAATCACAGAAGATACAAGGCTCGATGACTTCATCACGTACGCGATCTCAAACTGCATGGACCACGTGAAAGACGAGCTGCAGTCGTTTATCAAAAAGAATCTTAAGTGCCAAAGAAAGAAAACAGACATGCCGCAGAAGTCCATGATCAACGACTCGACCTTCGTTCCTTTTTTGGGTAATGAAAAGCTGTACAACGAAGTCATCGACAAGATCATTGACTTTTACGAGCTGTTCAAGTGCAGCATCGACAACATTGTCGATGTGTGGAAGGAAAAACTCGGACATATCGAGAGACTGCACGACATCTTCGACTTCAGACATAAAAAGTAACCTTTGACTGCTAAAATAACCTCCTTAGACTCTTTGGAGTTAACATCTGGCAAGATGAGGAAATCATCCACGTCATGAAGGTTTACTACAACCAGTGTGACGAAGATGAAGAGTACACAAAGCGTGTTGAAGAACTCAAAAACATCGATGATGAACTCAATGAAAGCAACCATCACAATACAAAGGAGGTCGGGTCTAGTAAAAAGAACAAGAAAGCGCAGAAGACTAAGAATAAAAACAGATCTAAAAATAAGAAGAACAGAGATAGCTTAAATAACTCGAAAGGCGACAGCAGTGTCAAACTTTACGAGATTAAAGATATTGATTTGTTATGCTCTATCATTCAAGACTCAAATAGCGTGAAAGCGAAAGCAAAGCCGCAAAATAAGAAAAACTAAGCCCAAGAAAAACGCACTTTCTTCAAGCCCCCAGGAATCAGAAAAGAAATTAGGCAAAAGTATAACTCAGAATAATGGTAAAGAAAATAATTGTATGAATAAAGGGAAAAGCGACCATCCGAATTCGGATTCAAATAATGAGCTGCCACAAACACCAAAGAACAACCCAACTGCAAAGATGAAGATGACGGAGGTTACAGCAAGCAAAGACCTTAAGAGCTCAGATGAAATTGATGAAGAAACTAGAGAAATCGAAGAGTTGAAGGCCTTCCTCAAAAGCCTCAGTAAAAACAAGAGAAAAGTTTCTATAAAGCCAAACATCCCGCAGACATGGATCAGAGACCTTAAGGTCATGTTGTTAAAGCTCCAGGAATAAGTAGCTTGCTGGGTTGATGTCGAGTTCAGCCTTACACTTTACTCTTTACTTTGGGATTAGTTCCCTCACAACGCAAATATCTTCGCCTGTCTTTGTTTAGTTACTTCATGCTTTGTAATTATAAACTAAATATTAATAATATCAGTGGTGGATTGAATTGCTAGACAAGATGTAGATAGCTACAATCAAGGTTCATTACGTAACAAAGACATGCGCTAAAGTTAACAAAGTTGGATATTGAATATCTGAATATGCCAAAGTATCATGCAAAGCTTAGATCATCTGTTTTTTAAAGCCGAAACTAAACAAAAGTTAATCTCTAACGCTAATTGTAATTATATATTCTACATCGAGATAATTCTGCTTGAAGATCATTATAAAATAATTTATGTTTAGTACAAAAATTGATTTTTGATATATTTTACAATAATTTTTTAATTAATTTAATAAAATTAATAATAATTGGTTATTAATGACACTTTAAAATAACATTTTCAATATACTAAAATAGTCTATGATTGAAATAATCTAAAAGTCAGGCCTGGCTTAAAAATGTATACTAAAAAGTATTAGTATTAACTAATTTAGCAATAAATAGCGTGCAATTTGCTAAACTTTTATACATTTTGTATTTATAAAAGTGACAGCCTAAGTATCCATATTCAGAATGATTTGATTACTTTTTATAAAATAAAGACTAAATTTGTGGTTATTCATAAATAAGACTCTAGATCAATAAGGCTTCATTTTATCTCCAATTAGCTTATCTTGCCCCTGACTTTTTTGAAACTGGCTTTAGTGAAGCTAGCGACTGAAGCTTCAACAGATCTTGAATTGATTTTACATACACTTGCTTAGTCCCTTGCTCTCCGACTTTAGTCTTTCCATTTGCTTGATTGAAGTTCTCTGGGACTTGCACAACGTATACTTTGCTCGGTAAAATATTGAGTTTTTTCTTCTGGTCCCAGTTCCACTTGTAAATTTGTGATCTATCAAGCTTGAGTTCATTTGAAATCCGATCGACGTCGTCATTGGTCCAATGCGGATTGACTGCGAATTCTTCCTCTAATTTCTTTACTTGTGCTTTATTCTTCCTCTTTCTCTTGTTCTTGCCTAAAAGCTGATTAGCGGCTGCTTTACCTTTGCTCTTTCTATCTTCGGAGGTGAAGCTGCTCTTCGAAGGCGGATTTGGAGTATTTGGCTCAACAGACTCGTTATTCGGGAAGTTGACGGTTGATGGACTCATCATACCGCTCTTCGAGTTGTTCGGCACGACTACGTACGACCGGTCGTAGTTCCAGTTGACGCCCTTTCTGTCGCGAGGAAGCATCTGTCTGCAGCAAGGACACACGTTGTCTGCGTGATAGGCTGCTTGCTCAAAGGTCAGTCCTTTATTATCCATCTGAATGTCTTCTTGTCGAGGGAGTCTGTTCATTGGGCTTGCCTTCGGGTCTTGCTTTCGGTAGCTGTAGTCACCTAGTACAGCTCTCGATGTGTTTCCAAAGGTCTTTGAGATCTCGCCTTCGTCTTCACCTATAAATAGCATTTAACACAATGAGAATAGTTGGTTTATGCAGTCATAGGGTATAAATAAAAACTCGATTTAAAATTGAGAGGATCACTGATAGCCAAATAGAGCCTGCTCAGAAATTCTTTCCTTCAAAGATAAAATTTATAAATTAAAGGCAGTGCAAGCTGATGAAACTAAGAGATTGCTTACCAAAATTCCTCATGACGTTGATTGGTGTGTTTCCAACTGGAGTCCTTGCCATAAATGGATCTATGTAGTCTCCTATCAGTTTTAGAAGGAATTTTTGTGCCCTCAATGCGGTAAACAAATCATTTCGCAGTTTAAAGCAAAAAGTAGCAATTGTCGATTTAATAGTATTGTTATGTTATATATCAAAGAAGGTATTTTTTCTAATAACATCTTTTGCATATTAATATTATTCAATGCCTTCAAATTGCTTAATAAATAGTAATCGAAAGAGATATACTGAAACTGTCGAAGGTTAGACAAGGAACTTACTTTGAGTCAAGGCCATGTATTTTGATTCAAAATCCTGGACATCCATCGCTCTTTGGAAGCCTTTTGAGTTGTCTGCATCATGACCAAACACAAACTGATTCATCGGGGTCTTGAACCCTGGAATACTGAGATTTGTATGAGGGCTGTTGTCGAACTTATTGTTCCCCTTTGGAGTCTTATCAAAGGTAATATTCAAATTGTTCATATTTAACAAAATCAATAGGAATTTATTATTTTAATAATCAACATTATTCTGCTTAAATACTCAAAAATAAGCTTTGTACTTAACGTTGAAGTAAGTGAGAGCTTATTAAACCATTTTTGATTTATTTGTTATCAACCAGTATTTGATTAAAACTTATGTAAGGAATCAGCTACGAAAAGATTATTTAATGCCCAATTTGTTAAATTGAGTCTTTAAAACCTCAATCATATTGTATTCAACTGCTCTTTTGTTTGGATCAGTACTTATACCCTGTCCTTCATTAAATGCAACTTCTAATCGTTCGTAAACAGGAAGTAGCTTGAGGAGGAAAATCTCAGCTTTTGAAAAATTTTGCTGCAAAATTTCAATCTTCTGCGTGTAAATATCTTTTAGTTTTTCTTTTTCATTAATAAGGCTAATCAGCAACTCAACATTTGCCTTGCTAGTTTCAAATTTAGATTTTAAATGCGAGTTTCTTTCCTTTAGAGACCTTTGTATTGCGACTTTCTTCGAATCGAGTTCTCCAATTTCAGTTTTTAGTTCATTTACTTGTTTGCACTTCTTCGAATTATCCGATGCGATCGCAAGGGCTTCGTTTTCAAGTTCAAAAATCACTTTTGTATTTTCTTGGATACTCTTGTTCAAGTTCGCAAGTTCGATCTATACCAAAGGTAAAAACTTATATCCAACCTGTTGATTTTTGTAAATCTGAGCCCGCTCAGCAATATTTTCCTCTTCATTTTGACTACTGTCAGATTTGATCCGATCGTCGATCCTCTCAAATTTTGATTCTTCAAATCCAAATGTCTTCATCTGAGTTGTCAGTTGAGGTTTGTTGCTTGTCACACTTTGCGAATGATAGGTGACTCTATACGGATCCATCGCACAGAATGTCGAGTTCATTCCTCCGATAATAATGAGCTCAGGCTCGCTTGAGTCTTCATTCGAGCAGCAAATATGCCCGTATCTTGCTGAAGGTCCTTCATTCGAGATAAACGGTTGTGAGATTTCTTGTGTATCAAAATTAACGAGGAAAATATTCGATAAAAATCGTGAATTATCGTTCTCTTCACATTCAATTGCGATTCCACCCATAATGAACAACTTGCTTTCGTCGAAGAACCCCATGCAGTGCAATGCTCTCGGTTCAGGGGTGACTCCTTCAAACTTCAGCTTGCTCCATGTAATCGATTTGACGTCGAGGACGTATATTTGATTGTCATTTTTCTTCCCGATATCGTCATTTTGAAGTGTATATCCTCCATATAGGATTAATTTATTCTCCCCTGGGACTTTAGACAACTTGTGCCCTCTTCGAGCCGTTGGCACAGATCCTTTCTGCGCCAGACACGTCCAGACTGCTCCAGGTATGTCGTCTTTGCCTTTAAAATTGAGGAGAGATAGATCCAGCTCCCACAGATCGTTTTTATTGCAAAAGGAAAACTTTTGCTGAGAGTATCCTCCAAACATATAAATAGCATTGTCTTTTTCGATTTTTGATACTGCATGCTGATATCTTGGAGGCGGAGGCTCGAATACGAATAGTTTTCTCCAAACCCAAGTCTCAACATTTAGTCAGTAAATGTCGTTGATCTTATTTCTTTTCTGTCTCCCCGCCCATTATGAAGAAGTTCGGAGACTCGTACCAGGCTCAGTGGTATCAGGTAGGCAGAGGGATTTTACCGCTTGTTTCCTGAAAGCTCCAAATTTTAAGCTCCGGATTGTAAATACTTATCTCGGTTATTCTTTTACTTGAGATGCCCCCGTACAAAAGGTACATCCCAGTGTCAGGAATAAATGTTAACGTGTGCCCGACACGGCTTTTTGGATATCCTGAGCTTTGTGAATTGCCATCTTTGACCCAACTTATTGCTTTCATTTAAATTTTTTATTTAATTTTCATTATTAACAAAATTACTGAAGCTAAATATCGATTATTGTTGAAGTATGCAGTACAATCCATCATTACTAATTTGTTGTTTGCTTATTATCAGCAAATTGCAGAGACCCGACCATTCCTTTAGCTGCTTGTGAGACATTTTTCTTTATCTTAGCGTCTTTTGGATCGCCATATCCCCCACCTCCAGGAGTCATGATCCGGATTCTTGTGTTCGCAGGCACTTTAGCAGTGTTTTTACCTCCAAAATTAACGATTCTTCCGTCAGGATAGATAATCAAATTGACACCAGTTTGGCCGTGTTCTCCTCCTTCGATGCCATAAGGATGGTGGACTCTTCTTTCACTAAGTATAGATACTTCAATAGGCTGAAGGAACTCGATGTCTCTGACTACGCCGTCGCCACCTGAGTACTTGCCTTTACCTCCGCTTCCCTCTCGAATAGAGAATTCTCTGAGGATGACTGGGTATCTAAAACAGCGGTTATTAGGACAGTAATATTTTCAACCCAATATTTCGACTGTAAATCAGCAAAAAGTACCCAATTAATAGTAAAATATAAAACGAGCAAAGTACCTTGATTCAAAAACTTCTGGATCAGTTATTCTTGTATTAGTCATATGAGTATGAATCCCGCTCTGGCCATTCCAGGCTGCTCCTGCCCCAGCGCCACCTGCAATAGTCTCGTAGTAACCAAAGTTATCGTTACCAAAAGTCAAGTTATTCATTCAGCCTTGAGAAGCGGCACAGGCATTGAATGACTTCAGTATTACATCTGTGATTCTTTGTGACGTCAGCACATTGCCACCCACAACTGCTGCTGTATCTGAAGGATTTAAAATACTGTTCTCTGGGATGATTGCCTAAAGCACGGTAAGTCAGAAAGTAATTTACTTTAATTGGATTTAAGCATCCTTGATTCAGAGGTATGCTCGAGTTCACAAGACACCTTAAGCAATAGATTATTGCTGAAAAGGTGATTGCTCTCGGTGCATTTGTATTTCCGTATACTTCGTACCCAGTGCCCTATAGATAGGTTAAGCCTTGCTTACTTCAAAGTCAAAAATTGCGCTTCCGTCGTTTCTATCAATAGTCAGCTTGAGCTTGATTGGAGTTCCATCGTCCATGTAATCGACAGCCTGGACGCTATCAACCACGTCCATCTTATTTTTGATTGAAAGATCTTTGAGCATTTCACGAACGCTGTACTCAGCGTTATCTTGAATGAACTTCATGTAAGCTTGCACATATGTAAGTGAGTACTCCTCAAAGAGCTCCTTTACAAGCTCGATGCCTCGGTTGTTTGCGGCAATTTGAGCTTTAAAGTCTGAAATGTTATCTTTTAAGTTCCTTGTCCCCTTGGCATCCGGATGTGAGTATGATTCAGTGCTTGTTAGGACACTTGCAACATCGTCTTGAAACTGTCCGTCTTTTACGATTTTGAACGACTTGAACGACGCACCTTCTTCAAGCAGAGTTTTTGAGAAAGGAGGCATACTTCCTGCTGTGATTCCTCCTATATCAGCATGGTGGCCTCTTGACGCAACGTAAAATACTGCCTTGCCGTCTTTAAAGACCGGAGTTATGATAGTCATATCTGGCAAATGAGTTCCGCCAGACTGAGGATGGTTTGCAAGAATCACTTCTCCTTCTTTCCAAGAATCTCCAAGCAGATTTACTTGATATCGGACGGCCTCTTGCATCGAGCCGAGATGGACTGGCAGATGAGGTGCATTTGCTATTAAATTTCCTTCAGGTCCGAATATTGCACATGAAAAATCGAGTCTTTCTTTGATATTTGTGCTCACTGCAGTCTTTGAAAGCGTTGTGCCCATTTGTTCAGCAATACTCATGAACCTATGTCCAAATATTGAGAGTTCAATTGGATCGAGGTGTACATCTTCAACATTCTTATACTCTTCGATTTTTCTGTCTGTAATGTTAATCATATCAATAACAACAGATCCGTCATCTGTAATGGCTGCTTTTCAACCCGGTTCAACGATTATTGTTCCTGTTTTATTAAGAATTATAGCTGGCCCTTCAGTTGTGAATCCAGATCCAAGAGTTTCAAGATCATACACTGGAGTCTTGAGAGGTTGGACTTTACCATCGAGCTCAAAGTAAGTTTCGCTATACTCTATAATCCGATTTTTGTATATCTCCTGCATTTCAGAGTCTTCTTTAATCCTTGAAGCTTCTTCAATTTGTGCGAGTCCAATGCTCTGAACACGGACGTTGTCAATTAGCACTCTGGAGTCAAGGTTGAATCCAAATTCTCTTTTATGCATTTCTTTGAATGACTTAATAAAATTGCATTTTTCATCGTGAGATTGAACCATGATGGATGTATCAGTGCCTTCATATCGTAAATTCAGAAAGTATCGATGTTGAATTTTATCATCTTCAAATCCAAGCAGCTTCAAAGCGTCGTTGTTGCTTTGTTGTATCGATGGAATTCTTGTATCAAATATTTGTTGTATTGCTTCACTCGTTCACTCTGAAAAGTATGGTTCTTCTTTATCTTCGATAACATTAGCAAGACCCATTCCATATGCACTAAGAATCCCGCAGTATTTATGTATTACGATCTTTTTGATTCCGAGATTCTTCGCAATTGCTCATGCATGTTGGCCTCCAGCTCCTCCGAAGATACTAAGCACATGATTTTTAGGGTTGTACCCTCTTGCTTGTGTAATCGATCGGATCGGTCTGCTCATCGCCTCATTTGCAACTTTGATAAATCCATATGCCACTTCATATTTTGATAGCTCTTCGCTTCCTTTCTTTTTATTGAAGTCGTTGATTTTCTCTATATTTTGTGATTGTTAGCATAAAAACCATCGATTTAATAATTTGGTAAATGCAGAGCTAAAGTGACTAGGGTTACTTGTGATTTCATCAAATGCTTTTGTTGTCCATTCAATGTCAAGCGGCTGGTCTTCATCTTCACCAAAGATCTTAGGGAAGTGTTCTGGAAGTAGTCTTCCGAGTATTAAATTGGCATCAGTGATTGCTAAAAATCCGTTTTTACGATATCACACTGGACCAGGGTCAGCTCCAGCGCTTTCTGGCCCAACTACAAATAAGCCTTTTTTAAAGAACAGCCTTGAGCCTCCGCCTGCAGCGACTGTGTTGATATCAAGCTGTGGTGCTTGGACTGAGACGCCAGCAATCGATGTTTCAAAAATAAGTTCGAAGTCTTTGTCAAATCTTGACACGTCAGTCGAAGTGCCTCCCATATCAAAGCCGATGATTGGCAATTTATTTTCTCTTCCTAGTATTTTACGTGTTGTCTGGGAGAACCCGACAACGCCTCCTGCTGGTCCAGAAAGTATAGCCTTTGAACCTCTGAAGGTCTCGATAGGCGAAAGACCGCCGTCGCTTTGCATAAAGAATAAGCTCACGTTTTCTGTAAGCTTGTCATCGAATCCTTCTGCGAAGCCCTTGAGGTACCTTTTGATATGAGGATTTAGATAAGCATCAACTGTTCAAGTGTCTCCTCTTTTCACTATTTTTTGTCTAGGCATGACATCAGAGGATTTTGAGATTTGGCTAAATCCAATTTGCTCAGCAAGCAGCCCGACTTGATCTTCGTGATCAGAATAAGCATAAGAATGCATGAAGACGATTGAAATACTATCAAATCCTTTATCTTTAATCTGCCGCAGCTGGGTAAGAACGAGATCTGTATCTATTGCTTGAAGTATCTTATAGTATTTTCCGTCTTTGCCAACTTTTACGTCATCGTTTTGTATTTCTTTAACTGGTATGATTCGTTCGTCAACTTCAACGACTTCATCATAGAGCTTATGAGGCTTGCTCAATACCAAGTCAAAGATATTAGGCCTCGATTGGTTACCGATATGCAGTAAATCTTTAAATCCTTTAGTGATAAATAATGCAGTTGGCTCCCCTTTCCTTTCTAAAAGTGCATTAGTAGCAACGGTGGTTCCCATTCTGATACTAGTAATATTTGAAGTGTCGATCTTCTGGTCTCGAGGGAACTCCTTCTCCAGGTTGGCTTCTAAGATCCTTCGTATACCTAAATATTCACTATTTAAATGTGTTTACCTTCAGTCGGTGCATCTTTGTAATTATTTGGGTCAACTGAGAGTAACTTTTCAACTACTATCCTCCTGCTATTCCTCGCTGAGTCGAGTATTTCTCAATATATATCAGTAAAAGTTCCGCCTCTGTCTATTGCGAATCTGAACTGGAGTTGGTCAGCTATCGATTCCATATCTAATAATTTTACAATGTTTCAATTAAAAAATCAATACAAGCTTCACTATTATATATAGTTTTTTTAATATAGACTGAATGCTATTTTTACATCTAAAAAATTAATATAATTTAGCTGAAAAAAACTAACAAAAGCTCAGTATTAAAATTATCTATTTTAATTATCTCAAAAAACAGATTTTTTATTATTGTGATTAATAAATTTTAATATTATTATTATTACAAAAATAAAGTAATTATTTTAAAATATCTTGATTTATAATTAAAAAATAAGCAACTATAATCACAAGCGAG
>JAGYYN010031559.1:0-18715 GCA_021441665.1 Euplotes cf. woodruffi 2 WChen-2021 | reverse complement strand
AATTTTAATACTTTTATCATTTTTATAATTATTTTTATTTTTAATCATACAGTTTTTTTAATAATAAATTACTTAATATAAATTGAATTTTTATTAAATAGATTTTTATTCCTAATTTTTTACTTTAATTTAGCTGGTATTTAATCTAACAGTAATTTATAAAATATTAAGGTTTGATATTTTAGTTTATTATATTATTGATTACGAATATTTTTCATTTTTAAATCCAAAGTCAGCAAAGTCCTCCTGGTAATAGTTGCAACACCTTTCACTTTCTGTGTCGTCAGTCGATATAAGTCTAAACTCGTTATCTGAATTCTTCATGTCGTCGCTAGTTTCATTTCAAGGCAAGTAAGGAGGAGAAATTTTCTTTTTAAGAACATCATCCCAGTTTATATTTTCAAAAAACTTATGCGATTTTATTTCCTTCGCGTCAAGGGCTGAATTTCCTAGTCTTTCAGACTGCTCGATTTTCAATAAATTTGTAAGTAAGTCAGTTGCTTCTTCTGACAGTCCAACTGGGATTTTCACTTGTTTGTCTGTGATTTCACTAAAAATCTCCTTATGAGACTTTCGTCTTGACTTAAAAGGATGCGAACCCGAAAGCATTTCGTAAATAAGTATTCCAAGAGTCCACCAATCAACATTTTTTGAATGCCCCTTACCCAGAATTATTTCAGGAGCAAGATATTCAGGAGTTCCTCAAAAGGTGAACGAAAGACTGCTCCCCATGATTCCTGTTTTTGACAGACCGAAATCAGTAAGCTTGATATGACCATCACCACCGATCAAGACATTTTCTGGCTTTAAGTCTCTGTAAATAACTCCGCATTTATGCAGATGTTCAAGAGCGAGGGTGATTTCTCAGGCGTAGAACTTAGCAACATTTTCTTTCAACTTTCGTTCTTTCTTAATGTGCTGGAACAAGTCTCCGCCACTTAGATACTCCATTACAAAGTACAACTTCAACTGGCTCTGCAGGAACGTGTGCATTTTGATGATGAAAGGGTGGTCGATTCTTGTCATCACATGCCTTTCGGTCATAATATGGTTACTTTTGCTTTAAGTCTGCGATCAGCTCTTTTCTGACCACCTTAATCGCCAACTGCTGTTCGTCTCTGTCCTTGACCAGGAATACTTGTCCAAAAGACCCCGAGCCAATAGCCTTGACGAAGGAGTACTCTTTGAGCAACCTGCTGTCTTCTGTCTCTTTTGTTATTATTGTGCTGTGGTACGGAATGTCATCTAATATTAACAAATTTTACGGAATCAAAGGTTAATGATACAAATCCTCTAGATTCACGATCGTACTCAAAAATGCTCATATCAAGTACTTTGAGTTTAAATAATAAACAAACCGAAGTTAAGCTTTAGTTCAACTGTGTTTTGGGTGATTTTAGCTTAATAACTTAATTTATGAATTCAAGTAACCATATATTCCCTCCTGCATTTGAAAACAGACTTCCAAAATAAATATAAATTTCGTATAATAAATATTGTTTGCACTTTTGCTATTTAGCTAACTCACTAAAACCAAAAAGCTTTATCGATGCTTGTTCTAAACCCAATTGGGTAGATTGTTGTTTATCCGTCTCGGTTATCTAAAATATTAGTAAAATCCAAAGGAGGGTAAAAATAGTGATCTGGTGGGTGAGCAAGTAACAAAACACGATTAAAACTAAAAGTACGCAGCAATTATTTTTACCTGTTGTTTCCAAATGCTTTCCAACTCATCAAAGCCCCATGTTTGTAATTGATAAAATAAGTTTATAAGTCTCAAAAGCACAGACCACAAGACGCAGGAATTCGAAAGAATTGATAATATTATTTAGTTTAAAATGAGTGACTATCTCGATGATTTGTTGTCAAGCCCCGTCAAAGCAAAGGATGTAAAGATGCAGTCAAAAGGTATATTTACACTGCTATTAAAAAACTCACAATTCGGTTTTTGCAAATTATTTCTTTAATAAAAAATCAAAATCAGTTTGTTTAAATTTACCTTACCTCATAGCTAAAGTCTCTGGAGACAAATGGGCCGGACTACTTAACAGTTCAGATTTTGATTCTCCTGAAATAAAGAAAAGCAAAAAGATTGACGACCTCAAGGAAAATAAAAGCAAAAATATTAGCAAAGGAAGACCAAAGCAAGGGAAATCCAATTTTGAAAGTATGCTGATTTGTTGTTCTCGCATTTAGTTGCTTATATTTTATCAGGAGAAGCGAAGAACCTCTCGAAAGACTCGTGGATGAACGATCTGAATATTAGCGACCTTTCACTCAACAACTCAATTAAGATCCGAGACGAGATCGAAAAGATGATGGAAAGCGGTAATTTTACCTTCCTCATTTAAAATTACATCTGCGAGATAGTTTAGTTTATTGCTCAATCAATCGATTGTATTTAGGAGACTCTTTTGAACTCACAACATCAGAGGACATCAACCAAGCAATCGAAAGGTTCGAAAAGATGCTCGGAACTGATGCATCTAACGTCGATTCTTTTAAAAAGATTAAAGAAATGCAAGGCTCATCCGGCGGATTTTCAGATATCAATGATAGAGAAATCCTCAGCAAATCTAATAATTCAAATAACACTTCAGACGAACAATATAATAATCACGAAGAGGAGAAATTAGACTATCGAAGCAATACTGAATATTCGACAGACCCCTCTGAAAATGAAAGCGATGAAGATAAATTTTTGAATCAGTGACTTTACAATACAAATTTCTCCTTTACGCAGCTTTTAAACAAAGTCGACGATGAAGATGAAATCGAACGAAAGCGATTAAAAATAATTGACAAGATCAAATCTATTTGAGACATCTTTACGCACTACTCGTATGAAGACAGAAATTACTACTTAGAGGAAATGCATTTGATACTCAGAATCCTTAAGCCAGAAGATATAATCGAATACGTTGTTCCTTCCTTTTCAATCTTCGTCGACGAAAAGAACGAGTTGAAGTTCAAGTTCTTGCACAAATGTTTATTAGTCGTCGATAAAATATGCAGCAACGACTTTGAAACTGCTGTGGATCAGATCGTGATCAACGTGCTTCCACATCTCGAATCGATCCTCAGGAACACAAAAGACGACCTGCAGGAGACTTGAATGAATACCTTAGCGACTATCTTCGAAAGGATAGAGAAGAGCGAAGCGGCAAGTCCCCTTCACAATATGATCACATCGTTGCTTTCTGACCACAAAAACGAAAACTGAAAGATCAGTGTATTAAAGCTTATCACCAGATTTGCTCATCGATTCATGGAGAAGTCTCACATTGACGAGTTTTGAGCTGAATCGCTAATTTTATTCGGACTGTCGACGACTACTGATAGGTATATATTAAAATAAATCTTTGGTTCCTGCACTTTTATCAGTAAGCAAAAATGTATCGACTTCAATTTACAACAAACACGTGCTGCCCCTGTTTACATCACTTTGAGAAGACTCCAACTGGGGAGTGAGAAAGGCTTGCTCTGAGTCGATAGGATCATTCATAAACGTGATGGTTTCAAAGCACTCGCCCACCTCAGAATCAGTATCTTCATTAGTCCTCATTGTCGATAAGTACTTAAAAGACGAGTCGAAGTACGTGAAACTCTCAATTTTCAAAGAATTTGGGAAATTTATCTACGAAGTTAGTCTTTTCAAACAAGCAGAGTTCAGCATGAAAGTTGATAAGCTAATCGTGAACTACTTGGAAGAACGAGACAATAAGTCCTTCGAAGACATCGACATCATCAACTTGCATATTGCGTACAATATGCCTTCAATTATTCTGGTTTCAAGCCCCAAGCTATGGAAGTTCATCAGTGAGCATTACTTCGATGTGTGAGAAAGCGTAATTATCTCCGTGAGAACTTCGATAGCAGCTTCTTTTCATGAAGTCTTTAAGACTCTCCACGGGTGTCAGCTGTCAAGCAAATTCGAAAAGCAAATGATTGATGTAAGCCTAAGTCTAACGCCATTTTAGATATTTACGAGGTACACGAAGGACATCGACGAGATTAAGTACAGGATTATTGATAACGTTGACGTCTTTCTCCCTCTTATTACCCAGAAAGAATCTATGTTTACTATTCTGATGGGACTCTTCGACACCCAGGACTCTTGGAGAGTGCAGCAAGCAAAAGCTAAGCTTATTAAAACCATTTCAGAGAACTACTCGATTGATAAGCTCATCGCGAATATGGTTATGAGCAAGTGGGAGAAACTAATCGAAAGCACTAATTATTCAGTGCAAAGAACAGCAGCAGAGAACTTCTCAGCTTACCTGCAAAGAGTCATTCATAAAGGAAACCAGATAGCAAAAGTCGCTTGTGTTGGCTACATCCAGAAGTTTAAATCAAGCAACAACTACAAAGATCGAATGCTATTTATCCACATGACTCATAGAATTATTAAGGAAAGCTCGAAGTTATTTGAACAAAACTTTTCTTCTGACTATGTTGAGCTCAGCACTGATAAAATAGCAAATGTCAAGATCCTGATGGCCAGAATCTTTCAAGGCTACCAGGACTGTATTTCATCGATCAGCGATCTTGATGAAGCCGAGGCAAACCTTCAAAATTCAGGAATCAAAGAGATCGAGGCTCTTTACAGTGAAGTTGAGAGGAAGAAGCAGACAGTTTTAGAGCTGAAATACGAATGTTATTATCTGAACTTCATCAACAATCCAGACCCAGCGCTTTTTGGGTATACTAATAGGAAGATCGATCTGACAAACCCAGACTTGCTAATGGACAAGTCAGAAGATGCACTTCTCAAAAATAACGACAAGCAGACTTCAGGCGTTAAAATAGTACCGATTAACCCAAGATCTTCAGGTGCATCTGCTCTTGGCGGATTTGAGGAGTTCGACAGTTTTGTTGAAAAGGTCGAATCGAAAAAGAGTAGCAAAAAGTAATTAACACATAGGCAATTCAGAAACCATTCAATCAATTTAATCTATAATTACTACCACCAAGATGTCTTGATATAATTTTATTGCTATGAACTGTAGTTTGAATATTATTTATTAATGAATCACTTTCGGTATAAATATTTATATTGAATATGATAATAAACGTAGTTAAATAGCAGACATTAAGAAATATTTCATTAATAATTAACATCAAAAGATCAATACTGTACTTGGTCATAATTACAGTTTCTGTTGGCCGATTCAGTTAAATGGAGGTGAGGAGTTCGACTTATGTCCCTCTCAGTTCTGCTCTTTCTTGAGCGAGTTCATGAACTTATTATTCAACAGTTTGAAGTCCGGCTCAAATCTGAGCTTCCTTATCGAACCCTCTTCGTTATTGTCCGACTGCTTATTTCCCTTCGAGTGGCTTTTGGTATCTAGGTCCTCTTTGGGGAGGCAATTGTCTATAGGCAAGATTAGTAATGCAAGTGGGAGTCAGTTGCCTCAAAGCAAACTTACACGGCTCTAAGTTGTTTGTAATCATTGGGAAGTTGGGCTGCAACTTCAGAGGGTTGCTACCAAAGTACGACACGTTCATGTCGTTTTCAAATGCGTGGTTCCTGAATATATTGCTTACGTTGCTGAAGTTGTTCTTGTCAATCGTCCTTATTTCAATATTCGAGTCGTCAATCATATCGATTTCTATTTTCTTCCCTCTTTCTCAGTTCAGGTTGATCGGGGTGTTCACCGCGTTGATGTTGTATTTCTGCACCAAGACTTGCCGGAAGTTCATTGGAGATGAATTGAATTTTAGGTTCAACGATATTTGCTGCGGAGGCAGCCTTTGTTGAACCCGAGACGTCTCCTTTATCTTGTTCATCATGTTGCTTGCAAAGTTTGATGGATTCGGAGCCGCAAATAAATTTTCGAAATTTATCTCAGTTGGCTTGGAGAGTTCCATCACGCCTCTATTTGCATAGCCTCCGAAGTCGTAGTTATTGAAGTTGAAACTTTGAGAAATATTTGAGTTCATCGAAATATTTCTATCTTCTTTTCCAAAAGAATAGTTATTTTGACATTGTCGCAGCATTTTGTTGTTCTTTAATTATGTTTCCAATAGGAATATTCTTTGGATCTGACTCGTTTTTAAAGAAACTAGTCCGAATAATTGTGTTTAAAGGTGGAGATTTAGTGTCGATAAATAAATTTGGCTCGCTTTCCTTCACTACTGGATTTATCACCGCATTTTTGTTTATAATAAATAAGGATTGATCACTTGCTGGAATTTCAGCTTTATGTTATCTTTTTCTTTACTGTCTTCTTGGCTATCAACATCATTCATCTCCTTATTTTTCATTTTCGAAAACAGACATCTGATATTTGAGGGAACGAGGTTTGAATCAACATTAGCACAATTTCCTTTATTCTTGACGACCTCAGGTTTCGAGACTTCTGCTTGTTCTATAATCAGTTAATTACTATTTTTCTGACGAAATTACTTACCTTTTTGATTCTGATTGTCTAGATAAAGCTCTTTTGCGATTCTCTTATTTTGAGTCACACTTGACCTTCCCTGACTTGCACAGCTATTTTTATAAATACTGTTTGAAACCTGGTCGGCCTCAAGAGTATCGAATTTAAAAAGTTCATTTTTATGTTCTTCTCTAAATAATTTAAGAATCTTCATGAGGACATAAAACCCGACAAGATTAGGTTCTTCATCCATAATCGATCTAATCCCGCTGGTATCTCTGATTCTGGTGGATCTGCGGCTAAATCTACTTTTAAGCGCTTCGTTGTCTTTTTCTTTGCTGATGAAGTGGGAAACTTCCTCTTTGAACTCGTTAATTTTTGATTTTGGAACGTAGTCGAGTGCACTGGGGTAAATCCCCTTCACATCATCATAATCTATTTATTTTGATTCATAGATGTTAAGTGAAATTATTCATAAATTAGTAGTAATCTAAGATCGAAGATTTAGTGGGGGACAGTTACAAAAATTGCTAAACTCACCTCCATTTCAATCTTTTAAGTACTTGTAAAAATCGTCAAAAGAGATTTCTTTCATTTTGCATGAACATAGCGATTCAAATTTCGATGAAAGCAGTAAGTTGTTGATCTTCCGCAGCTGTCTTCGCAGAGTACTGTAGAAGTGATTTTTAATCGCGTTGTCAGTCCTTCCATTCATTTCATTCGCTATTTGGGCCCACTTGTTGCCATATTCTTTATGCAGTTCAAACAGCTTCTTTTCTTCTTCGACTGTAATAGGGTCCTTTTTAATATGTGAGTCGAGGTGGTTGTGCCACCTCTCGCGGCACTGCTTGGCAGACCGCTTTTTGATTCCGTACTTCTGCTTGACCAGTTTAGAGATCAAAGTCCAGTCCTTGGTTCCGTATTCTTTGACTAATGCAATAATTGCGTCGTCCTCCTGCTTCATCCAGTGCTTTCTTTTTGAGCCTCTGTTATCTAAATTCACCACAGGTCAGGGACAAATTATATATACATAAAGCCAAACGCGATGTAAGTTGCAAATAGTCAATTACTCTTTTTCCGAGTGGTTCCTTCATAATCGGAACTACTTGCTTCGAAGTCAGATTCTTGACTTGATTCTGCAGACATTTTTAATACGTATTTAATAATATTGTTTCTATTTGGCTGATCGAGGCTGTCAGTCAGACAATCACAGCAAAGGGTTCTCAGTCTCAATCTTATTTATAATACAGTTTGCAAATCTTCATCACAAGTGAAATAAAGATTAGTAAATGTCTCAATACCACTAATATTTTTATTTATCTTGTCGCTAAGCCTTCACTGCATTTATACTAAATATTCAGCGAGCAAGTTGACTTATTCAAAATTAATACAGTTTTTAATAATCTCAGCATTATTTGTGACTATTCACTCAGCAGCTACGAGGATAACAGCTGATTATAATAAATAAAGCTCGAAGAAATTGAGTTAATTAAGATATGGAATCTGGATACGAGTATCTCAAAGTCAGCACTGACGAAGACGGAGTGGTCTCTGTCGTCATCGATGTCCCCGGCACTAAAGAAATGCCGTTTAACTTATTCTTAGAACTGAGAGATGCATTTAAAGAAATCCACAAGAACCCAAATACACGATGTGTTCTGCTTTACGGCGAAGGAGACGCTTTCTCTGACGGGTTCCAGTTTGACGACGCAATCGCAAAGATTTTTGATCCTGCTGATAAGTCAAGCGATGACTTCCCGAGGAAAGCAAGCTATGTTGCTGATAAACTGAAAGAACTGCAGGACGGCGCAGCTGGACCAGAGAATTGTAAGTATCCAGTAATCGCAGTCATTCACGGATACTGCAGAGGAACAGCGGTTGATCTTGTCTGCACAACCGACATAAGGCTAACTACCAAAGACTGCAAGTTTGCTTTGGCTGAAGCTAATGCTGCAGTCTGCTCTGATCTCGGTCCATTCCAAAGAATCCCCAAAATCACTGGAAACGAATCCTGGCTCAGAGAACTGATATTCACGTGCAGAGAGTTCGACGGATCTGAAGCTCTTGAAAAAGGATTCGTAAGTCATGCTTACGATACCAAAGAGCAGTTGTTCGAAGAGGCCAGAAAGATGGCCAAAACTATTGCAAGCAAATCTCCAATCGGTATCATCGGAGCTAAGAAGACATTGCTCTACGCCAGAGATCATTCAGTTACCGACGGCCTCGAGCAGATTAGACAGTGGAACGCACTCCATCTGATGTCCAAAGATGTTGGAATTGCTCTCAAGGGATTGGCTGAAGGAAAGACGCCTAAATTTGACAGCTTTTAAGCAAAACTAGATCTTGGTTGATTTAAATCACTACTCAAGCTCAATTGAACTTGCTTTACTTAGTTAAGATATGTATTGATTGGATTTAAGGCGGATATTTACTTCTGATATCTTTATCAACACTTAATAGGGTTGTGATTTTTGGAGTTTACTTATATAAAGTTAAGATAATAATTTTAAACGCCACTAATTATCAATTACACAAGTAAAAACATCTATTGCTTCTTGTTCTGATTATGATTGAAGATGGTTATGCCGTCAAATTTTTGGTGCTTATGCTAACACTATACGATTTCAATTTATAGTATTTTTAAAACTTAGTATAAAATTAAGATTTTATTTTTTTCGTAATTACAAATAATATATTAAATAACAAACATCTAAAAAATTTTAAAATATATTTTTTTAACTGAAAACTAATAATAAAAAAAGGATTTAAAGAAATCAAATTGTATTAGTTTTGTTGTGTATAAGCAAAGATATATTTTATATCTAAAATATATCCGTAACATTACCTAACCAAAGACCAATAAAATAAGCGAATATTTGGCTTCAACTCCCCCCAGTCAATAAACTACTTTGCTTCTGTATTCAATAGTTGAATGGTGATTCGATTCTATGAAAATTCTGAAAATATTTCGAATTAAAAAGCTTAAATTAAGAAATTAAAAGTCATAAAGCGAATCAATCTGCTTTGCCGAGCTATACTTTGCCGTTCCTTCAGCCTTAGATCCTTCTCCATATCTACTCGAGTCTGTGCTTGCCCCCATGGCATCACAGTATCGTTCCATCTCGATTTTGGTTGTGGTGGCCGGTGAGCTTTTAGCAGAACCGAGGATCTTAAGAATATCCGCAGTGATTTCAGAGTGCTTCCTCCTAGTTTTAGTGCATGCAGCATCGTTAGTCTATAATCAAGGTGAGAATGAGCAAATTAAACCGAATCGAAAGGCTAAGGACTACAACTTACCGAATTCATTCTCGTTTGTGTTTACTAAATCTTATTATAACAACTTCAAGCCTGCTTAAATACAGCAGGGCTACGGCAGCTGCGTCTAATAATTAGAGCACTGCATAAGTATTTTGCATTATTGAATTATAGTAATAAAGATGAATTTTGGTAAGACAGATTACTGCCACCTCAACTGCACACATTCACAGATTAGAGGCCCAAAATCAATGTGGATATGATTTGTTTATACATCAACGAGCCAATCGCTTTAGTGCCAATTTTTATTTTGCTTTTATTAGTTATTAATTAAGACATTTTCGATCTCATCGCTATGGAGAATTCGATGAGTATTTTAAATATAATAACAATATTATTGTAAATAATAAAAATGACTATCACTATTTTTATTATTGAAAGCAAAAATAAAATTGCTTTGCTAATATAAATTTCGCTTGATTTACTTAAATGCCTCGATTACAATTGCCCAAAATTGCACTAGTTATTTTATAAAGTTTAAGAACAGCTGATAACTTGAATACTTATAATCGCTAACTCATCCGGTTTGATTACTTTAAAAGCGAGAAGCTTAAGTTATAGACTTTAGGCGGCCTTAAAATCAAACTTCCTGATAAGAGAAAGAAAACTAAGAAGAGTATTTTGCTTTCAGCCACAATCTCCCCAGATCAAACACCTAAATAATGACAAATCAAAAAGAATGCGAAACAGCAAAATAAAGATGAAGTTGAAGTCGTCGCAGAGGCTGAATTATGCCGGTATTAACCAGAGAGTGTATTCGAATGTAAATTCTCCACAAAACCAATTTTTCTCAAAACGGATTGAAAATGAGTCCGACTTTAGCTCGAGTTTTGTCATGAACTCGAGCATAAAGCAGCCGATTAGCTTTACATCAAACAAGTCGATCAGGTCTCCTAATATTGAAGAAAGAAAAGGTATTTTATCATTAATTAAAGGCGAGATTCTCTTATTTAACTCCTCACACATTAAATTTATTTTGTCGAATAATTAACTTTAATTTATGAAAAATTCAATATTAAGAAAAATATATTGACATAGTCGGTCAATTTTCAATAAAATTATCTCTTTTTACAGTTAAAATTAGAACGAATTTATTGCAATCTCGAGAATAAAATTCAGTACCTTGAGTCTAATTTTTGTAATTCAGTGTCGTCAAAGGCTTTCTTCAGTAAAAGGACAACTGAGATGATAAGAAAAGCAAATGTAAGTTTGATTCATCGACTAAATATTCTATCTGAATGACTAAAACCACAACAAGTGCTAATACGGCAGATATAGCAGCAGCGAAATAAAATCAACAACAAGTCGTTTTTAAATGAGAACTCGCAGTACAGCATCTTCTTAAACGGACACGCAGACGAGAGTAAATTACCGACTAAAAGTTATAGAGGGGCAGGCGAAATCAAGGAAAAGCTATTTCAATCAGAGGAATAAAATATAAGAAAATAGCAAGCTTGCTGACCGCGAAGTCATTGTTTACAACGGCCAACCGTAAGAGCCAATCCCAATTCATCATGGCTTACCAACTGACTGTATAGGCTACCGAAAATCTCTGAACACTCTAAAAGCAATAGAAGAATTAACAATGGTAATATACTAATTCTGCATATTTTTGGTTTATTAGTACTGCAGTATAATTCGGTATTAGGCAGTTTTATAAACGGAGCCAATCGCAGCCCGCTTCCAACAAATATCGAAAGAATGTTCTCCCCTGCCTCGAAAACTAAGCAGTACAAGTTCGATGTTTTAGGCGACACAATTGAACTCACGAAGTACTGAAGTTTGTAATTATTATATATAGATCAACAAATAAATTACTGAAGCAGAAGATGATGAGAAAATCTCAAATTAAAAAGAGATCGAAATTAACACCAGTGCAAAAGTAAGATAATTACTTATTTTTAGTCAAGACATCAGCTATAAATAAAGTCTCAAAGAAAATTAGCACAAATTCGAATACAACATTCTTCAGTCTTGGAAGCTCGAAAGAACCTGCTGATATTCAGGCGCGATTATTTTCCAAAAATCCAGTGTCAATTAAGAGAATATCAAAGAACGAGTCTTTTAAAAAGCCGTCACCGCTAAAGCTTGCTCGGATCCATAATGGTCAGTCGATGGTTGATTATTTACCGATGCTTGTGCAATTTTGAAATGTGTTCAAATCCTTACATGCATTTAGATATATTTTCAGATATAGATAGGACATCAAAGTCAGACTCAAATAGGTACCAGAGATTAATACTATCTCTATAGCGTTTCATCTGACGAAGATCAGACAAATAATGACCTGTCTTCAAAGAAAATAACACCCACTGCTTCAAGTAAGCTCTTTTTGATTTTGATCCACTACAACAACCTCGATTGTAGTTTCAAAAGTGTCAAGACATCGAGATAAAAGTAATTCCTCGCAGCCGAGCAGCAAGAAGTTAAACGGACCGAAGAAGTCGCTTACGATAGCTGATAAAATCAAGAGCTTAAACAGTGCTGCGATTCCAGCAGCTGTTGCTACTAAGATCAAGTACAACGGAAAGTAAGAACATTATTTTACGCATTTGAATTATTTTAAGTCCTCCATAAATTCAAATGCGAATCAAATTATTTCAACAAATACTGACCTGAGTTTTAGAATTCCACTAAATAAAATATCGCTGAGGAAATAAATCAAAATGCGTGAAGCCTGAAATCATAGTTCCTAAAAGAGGAATCAAAAAAGAGTTTATGAAGCTTAAAAATATGGAGAAATAAAATCATGCAGCGAATAGCAAAGAAATTTAAACCTAAAAAGAAAAACAAGTCATCGAATGTGTTAAAGCAGACTTACAAAAACGAGCCGAGAAAGTCTGCAATCAAGAGAGACAGCACGTATATAGAGAAAGATATCCAGCCGCTTGTGCCTGCTGTTACTGAGAACTTCCAAAGCACAAGAAATATGAACTTCAACTATAGCATGACTTTGAGCCACTTGGACCTGAACTGATTTAATTTTGATGAACAGGAGAAGGAATCCTCTCACTCTTCAATCTCGAAGAAAAAATCAGTATCATCTTCAGACAAAAGCAAACAAACCAAAGTGATAAGTGTTCAGAAGACAAGATTCCACAGGAAGTCGAAGACTTTCTTGTCAAATTAATATAATTTATACATTAGATTCCTTTCAGAAAGTCTAAATAACCAGTGATCGATTACTAGCATAGGCAAGCAAATAACAATTATTGATGTATTTGGCTATTTTAATTCATTAGATAAATAGCATCAGGTTCAATCACCAAAAGTACAGCTTTGCTCACAATTATTATAATAAATATGGAAAGAATAAATAGCAACATCTCTTCGAATGAATCATCAAATATTGGCCTAGCCCAGCCAAACTGGTTCTATTGGCTGTGCAGAAAGCTAAAGTCAAAGCCTCTTAAATAACTCGAAAGTCCTGCTGACTTACTTTGTAAATCTAAACGGAAAAGTTGAATTTTGATCAGATCGAAGCGGAGACCGAAGTAAGAATTATTTATTACCAGTCTAGCCGTCAATAGCAATCTTTTTACCGATCTCATCATCAAGAAACTCAGCCTCAATCTGACTAATAATAAAGTTGCCAGCGTAAAGAAAAGCAAAAGTGATGCCATGCTGCTAAATAAAGTCAATATCACAGGAGAAGCTGCTTTGCAAAGCATAAATAAAGGTATTATAGCATCGCTTTTAATATTCTTATTCAAATAAAAATTCAAATCGACACTGAGACAATATTTTTAATATCCTTAAAAACTAAGTGATCTTGAATAGATGCAGGCAAGCAAACATCTGAGAATAAAGTCAAGTAAACTACTAAAACAATCGATTACTGCGAATAACTTCGTCGGAGGGAACATAAAAGGCAGCTTTATTGGTTCAAACACAAGCAGGACAGCACTAAGTTCTGCGCAAAGCCTCGCTGATCTCCAACTACTCAGCGATCATGTCGTAAGCACAGTCCAAGCGGTAATAGTCCCGAATGAAACTGATATTTACGTGCATAATGACAGTTTGAGTCGGATAACGACTGAAGAGAGATACTCGCATTTGCTTTCTTTCACACAAGACAGCGAGATCATTTCGACTTTGTATATAAACAACTACAAAGTCACGTCGGTTGAAAAGGAACAACGGATATGTGATGCGACGATAGAGATTGTATCCGAACTAGAAACCGCTGCTAAATGTAAAATTATCCTAATTGAACTCACATACGTTATCGATACTGACAACCAGTTGTGGGTTACTAATTGATTCGATATTAATCTTTCAGATGAAAACACTGACATGAAGGACCTCGACGCAATGAGCATATGCTTTACCTCTTCGAACTTTACTAATTCTAATAAGAATGGTAATAAATTATCAAAAGTCGAATCGTTGCCCAAGATCTCAACTCTCAATCAAAGAGTGCCTTTAGAGTTTCGAGCAATGAAGAGGAATAAACTTATGAGTCCTCAGCAAAGAAATCTAAAAGTCGTGCATCACTTAGACCAGAAGTTGTTTCGACACCAGTTTTCAGTTCTTGACAGTAAATTTAGAAACAAGAAGTTCTTGGCGAATACAGTGCTCAATCAGCAAGGCTCAAAAGTCTTCCAGCAGTTCAACATCCACCGATTTAAAGGATTTGTGGATCAACTAATATCAACAAAGCAAGATGAAGTACCCAAGCTGAAGTAGCCATCTATTCAACTGATTTAAAAAGGGAGAGTATACTAAAAGAAATTTCTGCTCGGCCTCGACGTTCGGAGTTCCAAAGAACTTTTACAAGACACCGCAGCCTCGGACCTGGGTCTACGACCAGAGGACAAATGCAAAGTAAGTGACTTTTGTTGTGATTACAATTCACTATAGCTACAAGCCTCTGGAGCCTTGAGTCGGGACATTTTGATACGACCGCAAGATCGAAGTCCACCACCTCGGGGCTGACCCCAGGTACATCAAGAAAAAGCTGTTCTTCGAGCTGAGAAAGTACGAAAACATCGGCAAAAACTCAATTGTACGGTGAGCCTACAAACTCAAAGACTTCGAAGCCGAACTCAAGTTCCAGATGCAGCGAAAGGAAAACGAGATACTCAAAATCAAAGGCGAGACTCTTGAATTAGAAGTCGGAGAGGCTCAAGATCTCGACTACGAAAGCGAAAAGGAAGAGGAAATTAGTGAAGAATCGTTTACTAAAGACCCGATGACGAACAGGGCTTTGAAACTTGAAAAACGCAAACATCTAAAGGAAAAACTCAAAGAAAGGGAAAAGGAGTGAATATATATCTGTCATCGATGATTTGTTATTTATGACCAGATTAGAAAGTGAATTAAAAATAAAAAGAATGCATGCTTGAGTTCAAGTGATACTTAAAAATTCATATTAGTTTCAATTTTTACAAATTAAAAAAATTCCTAATTTAACTATTAAAAATTAAGATTTATCTCTTGTTAATAAATTAAATTCAGTATTCAATTTGATAATTACTTCAATTTGTATTTAATCCTTGAAAATGTTGAGAAAGAAATATTTAAAATTAATTCGATATTTACGAAGTATAAAATGAGCGAAAACGAAGCATCAATCTGAAACAGCAACTGAAAACCAGAAGTATTTTTGCTAGAACAGCAATGTTTAGTTCTGCCTTCACCTTACGACCGTTTAGGCACATTTAACGGTAAGAATTCTGCGAATTTTAATATTTCATTCTTTATTGATAAAATTTTTATCATTCTCACATTTTCCATTTTCACTTAATGGTATATGATCCCTCTCGTATCCCCTCGATGTTCAAAATATCAATTCTACTTCATCTAAGTCTCTAATAACTAAATTAATAATTAAAGCTCGTCCAAGCCTAAGCCTGCGTCAATATTCTCTCTAATTGCTATTAAGTGGAGAATAGGACCCCCACAAAGCCCATACGTCTTCAGTATCAAAAGCCACATTCCGCTTAGATCTGCAACCATCCCTATCTCTCCATTTAGCATATCTAAATCCAGGCATCACAGAATAATTGGTTTTGTGTAATCCAGATCTATGTATTATTTTGGTTCAAATTGATATCGTAATAGTGTGAGATTACGATAAGTACAGCTTAGCTAGCCTTAGCTGTATCTAATCTTACACTTGCTGCATTTGTCGAGGCTAGGTGATTATACGAAAGCTTGATGTGTTTATATTCACTTGGAATGTATTTATCAGTAGTCAGGTCTTGCATGGCTTAATACTTTTATTTAGGAACAACGGATATAGTCACCGCGATCGTTGAGTTATCCAGACCTACTCAGATATTATGTAAACTTATGGCCAAATTCTGCACGTGAAGCGACTACACGCCGATCAGCGATGATTCTGGCTCATGTGCTGAGGGTTTAGACAAAGGAGACAAAGAAGATAGAGTCGAGAGGACTTGAAGCCCGCAGAAAACCGAATTTATTAGGATTCCTGTAAATGTTATTAAAAGTACGATAGATTTATTTTCTTGACCTCTTGCAGATCTAATCGTATCGGTTTAGACAACATTGAGTCAGGTACCAAAAGTTGTTCAGAGTCTGAAGAATCAGCTAGCCAAAGTTCAAACAAGATTCCTCAAGGCAAATAGTGAATCTGAAGTCATAAGTAACATCGAGCTGTCGCCGAAAGCTGACCACGAATCAGTTGACTACGTGTTTACTGAAGAGCAAAGTTGAAGCAACCCAAAGCAGTTGATTTTGAACTTAGAAGCAAAACTGAAACAGCTCGGAAAAGATATTCCGAAGAGAGACCGCCTTCATAGTAATTTTATGAAGGGAGTCAGGGATTACATCACAGACGACTTCTTACTATTTTGACCTGAGTTCTCACAGGCGACCAACCAGCAACGGGTACAGAATTACGATCAGTGGCTTACTCAGTACGTAGAGTATTTCTTTGGGTGAAAAATCAACCTTAATAATGAATCTCAGTTTAAAGGAAAATGGAAAGGATTTCAGTTCATTTTTGGCTCGTTGATATCAAAAGATACAATGAAGCAGCTAATTTCATCTTCAAGAGAGAAAGCATACTTCTATGGGCTCTTGAAGTGCTTCAAAAACTCTTCACAAAAGAAGTTAGCGATAATGCTGAAAAATGTCCAATTAGTTTTACTATTGGATCATTTGTTTAAATCTAACAAAGTATGAAAAGTTCTTGAAATGGAAGACTCAACTGATGCTTAACTATCTAAACTCAAAATAACTTTTTGATATCTTAAGATAATCAATCGGTTTATGCAACTTTTTTCCTCTTTTCTGATTTTAAATTTCTAAGATAAAACCAAATTTTATATACTAAGTTTATCATATCAACTTAATAAATAATCTATTTAGTCCTAAGGAATGCAAAAATTATAATAAATATCTTAAAATAAATATCTAAATCGAATACTTAATCTTTGAAATTACCAACCAATAGTACTTATTATTTAAAATTGCATAAAATTTAGTGCTATTTCCATTGAAATGCGAACAGCTGTTAAGTAGAAATGAAGTGAATTACTTCTATCTTCTCTGTCCCCTGCCACCTCTGGCGCCACCAAACATTTTCATCATATCTTGCATTCCCTCCATACTTCCAAGATTTTTCATCATGTTCATTATATTTCCAGCGCCTCCAAGTTGACTCATCATTTTCGGATCCATGGCTCCAGCCAGTTGTTTCATCATTTTCTCTGGATTTCTCTTGATCTCCGCCATGCCCTTCGGATTGTTCAGGTTCATGTTGGACATCTTGCCTACCATCTTCACGAACTTTTTGTGCTCTTCGATCAGCTGGTTCACTTCTCCAACAGAGGTTCCAGAGCCTCTTGCAATTCGCTTGATTCTGCTCGGGTTTAGCGGCTTGAGGCTGTCCAGCTCTGCATCTGTCATCGAGTCCATCATGCACAGGAATCTCTTGATTCGAGCCGTCGCTTCTTTCTCTTTTCCTTTTGGAATTAAGTTCGAGCTCATTCCGGGGATCATCGAGATCACTGAGCCGAGGGAGCCCATGTTTAAGACGCTCTGGAACTGGTCCTTCATCATTCTCAGAGTGAATTTTCCTTCTTGAATAGTTTTAGCGATTTCTGTCTGCTTCGCTTCTGGGATCACTTCCTGCACTGTCTTGAACAAGTTGGTGATGTCTCCGAGACCCAATAGTCTTTTGATAAATGACTTTGCCTCAAATGGCTCCAACTCATCGAAGGTTTCTCCTGTACCGAGGAAGATAACTGGACTGTCAGTCGCAGCGACTGCGCTGAGAGCACCACCTCCTTTTGCATGTCCGTCAAGCTTGGTAATAATGACTGAACCTACATTAACCGCGTTTCTGAAAGCAAGGGCTTGGTCGTAGCAAGCTTGACCGATACTTCCGTCCATCACAAATATTGTTTCTTGAGGATCAATTTCTTTATGGATTTCTTTCATTTCATCGAACAGCTTATCTTCCTGCATGTGTCTTCCTGAAGTATCGACAATGATGATTTCGTATTTTTCTTCTTTGAAAATTTGCACTCCTTCACTTGCAATCGCAACGGGGTTTGATTCCTCTGGATTACCGTAAAATGCGCATCGGATTTTAGCTGCGTTTTGCTGCAGTTGATCAAAGGCACCAGCTCTGAATGTATCGCAACAGACGAGAGCTACTTTCCACCCTTTACGGATGTAGTGGTAAGCGAACTTCGTGGTGGTTGTTGTTTTTCCTGCTCCTTGAAGACCGACGAACATCACAACTTGTTGCTTTCCTCTTTTGAACTCGTAAGGGATCCGATCTGTGTTAAGCATATTCGTTAGTTCTTCAACGACAGTTTGATGAATCAGCTTCTTCATGTTTGCATACTTTCCATCTTTATTCATGAAAAGTGTGACTTTAGTTCTGACGCTCTTACTTAAAGCAGCTACATGCTTGAAGTTCACGTCTGCTGTGAGCAACGCAGCGGCGATTTCATTTAGAACTTCAGTTAAGAACTTATCATCTATCTTCGTTGCGGTTGTAATTTTTCTGAGAGTCTGGGTGAGCTTCGCTCCAA